>WNWK01022560.1:0-22500 GCA_009830355.1 Cherax destructor
AAACTGTCTACCTTTGTTAATTGTGTTTGTGTAAATATTAATTTGCTTATTGTGCAGGATGAGCTATCCTTATATACATAATCTATTTTTTTGGAATGACATCATTCCTTTATCTGTGTTTTTATATTGTATAAAAAGTTTTCAGTTTTGGAGATGAGTCATATGTTCTGTGCTATTACGTTATTATACACTGGTGAATATGTATGTTTTTGTTTACTGTGTAACTTAATTATTGATGTTAATGATCAACAGTGTGTGTAGTTTTGTAGGGGTTGGCACTGTTAGTATAATTATTATATTGTTACAATTGATGTGTTTATATTGTCTTCTAATTTTGTAATGTAATAAAGTTTCATTGGGTCGTTGTCTGTACTTTACAGACGTGTGAATAATAAGCACTTGGGTGATGACTATATTTAGTATATTTTGTTATACTGTCATTTACGTCATTTAGTGGCTTTTTGTGATTTATGTCCTTCGGGATTATGTACATACGGTTATTATTTTTTCCTGTTCATGGATGGTAAGCATTGAGTGATAAGTTTTTCTGGTTTTCTGCATTGTTTTTATGATTTGTATGTTTTCTTAGGTATGGAAAATTTTGTTAACCTTTGTTGTTGTTTTGTAAAGCACAGTTAGTGCTTGTAGTTTAAGTTATCACTCTGTCTTCTGTCTCCGTATTGTCATGTGTTTTGTAATTGTTTTTTTTTCAATAAAATATAAAAAAAAAACTGGTCAATTAGCAAGAACTCATCTAAAATTAAGTCCTTTCTAAAAATTTCTCTTATACGTTTAAAGATATATTTTTTTTCATTTAAGTTAATGTAAGAATTTATAATTTTGTACCAAGAGAAACTTTGAAAACCTACCTAACCTTATTACAACATGTGTTAGTTACCATTTTGTCCTAGGCACATGTCGATTAGACACTAGGCCTGTTGTATATGTGTATGTATGTAAGGAAACACTTCGAAATGTTTCCACCCCGCCGGGAATCGAACCCGGGCCATCCGTGCATGAAGATAGAGCTTTAGCAACCAAGCCACCGGTGTGTGTGTGTGTGTGTGTGTGTGTGTATTTCTTAAATCTTTTGTATCATATTATGTAATAAAATGTAGCTATTGGTAAAAAAATAGAATGAAAAAATGGGATGGTAGGAGAAGTGGAATATTCAAATGGCTTCAAGAAGAAATCCAAATATTCTTCCTTGAAGCCTTTTTATTCACGTCTCCATACAAGCGCAATTTAATTTAGCCTAACCCAACTAAATATATTTTAGATACGTTAACATTAATTTAATAATAAACAAACACAATGAAATATATATTTTCGTTAGGTTCAGAATGATTTTTGCGAAATTATTGCATACACAAATTTTCGCTTGTCTTATATGGCAAGAAGAGCGTTGCTATTTAAGCCAAAATCACAAGTTTTATCCTAATCAGTACTATATATATATATATATATATATATATATATATATATATATATATATATATATATATATATATATATATATATAAATATATGCAAAACAACCACTATGAAAAATAGAAGAATTCCAAGCGCTTTCGTGACTACTCACATTATCAAGGAACTATAAAACAATTATTAATATTTAGGAAATAGCTAATGATTTAAAATACCCAAGAAACATAATTGATAAATCTTTTAAAATAGCTAGAAATACTTTTTACAATCCAAAAAGGGACAACCAACCTTATTCAACCAAAAATCTATTTCTTATTCAAGAGTTTCTCCTTTTATTACCTGACGGATAATAATTATAGAATGTTGTAGACAGAAATTCAAATTGTTTACCAGCTATTATGTTGAATCCACTTTTTCTCTAACGACCTTTACCAATATTGTTACATCACTTACCAAGGAAACAGCCTTAATCTAAACCACCTACCCTGACACTTTTTGTTAAATTTTGAGACACTGTACCATCTACACTTACCTGCAAATGTGTTCTCCTGTATTGTGTGTGTGTGTGTGTGTGTGTGTGTGTGTGTGTGTGTATGTGTGTGTGTGTGTGTGTGTGTGTATGTGTGTGTGTGTGTGTGTGTGTGTGTGTGTACTCACTTATTTGTACTAACCTATTTGTGGTTGCAGGGGTCGAGTCATAGCTCCTGGCCCCGCCTCTTCACTGATTGCTACTAGGTCCTCTCTCTCCCTGCTCCATGAGCTTTACCAAACCTCGTCTTAAAACTATGTATGGTTCCTGCCTCCACTACGTCGCTTTCTAGGGTATTCCACTTCCTGACAACTCTATGACTGAAGAAATACTTCCTAACATCCCTTTGACTCATAGGAGTCTTCAGCTTCCAATTGTGACCCCTTGTTTCTGTGTCCCCTCTCTGGAACATCTTGTCTCTGTCCACCTTATCTATTCCTCGCAGTATTTTATATGTCGTTATCATGTCTCCCCTAACCCTCCTGTCCTCTAGTGTCATCAGGCCGATTTCCCTTAACCTTTCTTCGTAGGACAATCCCCTTAGCTCTGCACTTTCTCTAATTTCTTGACGTGCTTGACCAAGTGTGGGTTCCAAACTGGTGCTGCATACTCCAGTATGGGCCTGACGTATATGGTGTACAGAGTATTGAATGATTCCTTAGTGAGGTATTGGAATGCTATTCTTAGGTTTGTCAGCCGCCCGTATGCTGCAGCAGTTATCTGATTGATGTGTGCCTCAGGAGATGTGCTCGTTATTATACTCACCCCAAGATCTTTTCCTTTGAGTGAGGTTTGCAGTCTTTGGCCACCTAGACTATACTCTGTCTGCGGTCTTCTTTGCCCTTCCCCGATCTTCATGACTTTACATTTGGCAGGGTTAAATTCTAGGAGCCAGTTACTGGACCAGGCTTGTAGCCTGTCTAGGTCTCTTTGTAGTCCTGCCTGATCCTCGACTGATTTAATTCTTCTCATTAACTTCACATCATCTGCAAACAGGGACACATCTGTTTTTATCCGTTCCGTTATGTCATTCACATATACCAAAAACAGTACAGGTCCTAGGACTGACCCGTATGTGTGTGTGTGTGTGTGTGTGTGTGTGTGTGTGCGTGTCCTTCACTTCACAAAGGTGAGCCTCTAGCTTCCTACATCAATCAAATTCAGTAGACAGACGGATGTCTGCCTACTGGATGTCTTACCTTCTCCAAATTCTGGAGGTCCCAGGCGACTTTGCTAGACTAAAATTATGTCTTTCGTAACTACGGTCGAGATTTTCCGAGTGAAAGATATTCAGGACGAGACGCAGAGGAATCTGTCGTGTAATTACACCCTCTAAGACACCCATGAACGTACACCAAGACACCCATGAACGTACACCAAGACACCCATGAACATACACCAAGACACCCATGAACGTACACCAAGACACCCATGAACGTACACCAAGACACCCATGAACGTACACCAAGACACCCATGAACGTACACCAAGACACCCATGAACGTACACCAAGACACCCATGAACGTACACCAAGACACCCATGAACGTACACCAAGACACCCATGAACGTACACCAAGACACCCAGATATCCTCATTCAATGAAAATTTTAGTCCTACTTATGTTACAGTATCTATATTAATATATTTTATTTTCAATTATGTAGCAGAATAAGCGTATGTGTGAAGTCGTATTTGTGTAAATGACTGACCGATTATTAATCTAATTGTCCACCTCCATGAAAAAATGTAATAAATATTACTATTTCTTCTGCTCTCGTATTTTGTGATTGTAAACATGCACAGCTTCACAAATGTGCAACACATAACACACAAACAACTTTCTGGGATGAAAACAAGAGGTAGCTGCTGGAGATGCGATCACCGTAACAGTCATACAGAAAAGAGGTACCCTCGACCTGGTCAACAAGAGACGCTGGAGACGCCATCACCTGGTCAACAAGAGGTAGCTGTGGGAGACGCCATCACCTGGTCAACAAGAGAGGTAGCTGCTGGGGAGACGCCATCACCTGGAAAACAAATTTTGAGGTGCTGCTACAACCGGGCCAGTACACCTCTGTTGTTAATTTCTACGATACCATGTTGTGATGAACCATGATGTAGGGATCTGACCATTTATCCAAATTAATTAAAGCACAATATATTTCAGTACGCCATGAAATATGTGTTGACAAGAGGAAATGTCGAATGAAAATGATGAACTGCTGGCGGAATTTCATTCCTGGAAAATAATGAGATGAATGATGAGTGTTGCACGAAGACAACATGAAGGAAGTGAATATGAAGGCAGTAGTGAAAGAAGCGATGTGAAGGGACTCGTTTATGAAAGAAATGAGTATGTGGAAAGTGGGTGTGATGGAATTTGTATAAGAAGAAGTCATGGATCATGAACACCTTCATCTGTAGAGTAATATGAGATGATTGATGAAGTGATGAGAAGCATTGTAGTGATGTGTATGAAGGCAAGGTATTGTGATGTGTACTAAATAAGGTACTTGTGTGATGTGTACAACATAAGGTACTTGTGGATGTGTATAACATAAGTAATGTGTGATGTGTACTAACATAAGTACCTTGTGAGTGTACTAACATAGGTACTTGTGTGATGTGTACTAACATAAGGTAGTTGTGTGATGTGTACTAACATAAGGTACTTGTGTGATGTGTACTAACATAAGGTAGTTGAGTGATGTGTGGTAACAATGTAATTGAGTGATGTATAGTGACATTAGGTAGTTGTGTGTAGTGTAGTGAAGATAAGTTGTGATGTGTAATAACATAAGGTAGTTGTGTGATGTGTAGTGAAGATAAGGTAGTTTAGTGGTTGCAGTGATTGAGTGGTTACAGGGGTCGATTCACAGCTTCCTGCTTGGCCAGAATCGGTGAACTGACCACTGCAACCACATGTAGGTGAGTATATAAGAGTACACACACACATATACTTACTTCCTCTCAGTTTTTACTCAGGAAGATACTAGCGGAATTACAGAAATAATAAATTATGTTGAACAGGAAGATAATAGACTATGCTCGATTGGGGTAACTAGTGACATGGTCCTCAGACAAATAGAGAAATTAAAACCTAACAAATCCCCAGGCCCTGATGAACTGTTTGCAAGAGTTTTAAAGGAATGTAAAGAGGAACTTAGCAAACCTTTGGCAAATCTTTTCAATATATCACTACAAACTGGCATAGTGCCAGACAAGTGGAAAAGAGCAAATGTAATACCTATTTACAAGGCTTCGAACTATAGACCAATAAGCCTTATCTCCATAGTTGGTAAATTTATGGAATCAATAATTGCAGAGGCAATTCGTAGACATCTTGAAAAGCATAAATTGATTAATGAATCTCAACACGGTTTTACTAAGGGGCGTTCCTGTCTTACGAATTTACTAACTTTTTTCACTAAGGTGTTTGAGGAGGTAGATCATGGAATGATTATGATTTGTGTATATGGACTTCAGTAAGGCTTTCGATAAAGTTCCACATCAGAGGCTACTGAGGAAACTTAAGGCACACGGAATAGGAGAAGAATTTTTTTCCTGGGTAGAGGCATGGTTGACAAATAGGCGGCAGAGAGTTTGCATGAATGGAGAGAAATCAGAATGGGGCACGTCTCAAGCGGTGTTCCACAGGGGTCAGTTTTGGGCCCCCTGTTGTTTACAATTTACATAAACGACATAGATGAGGGAATAAATAGCAACATAAGCAAATTTGCTGATGACACCAAAATAGGCCGTCTAATTCATTCTAATGAGGACATTAGAGCACTCCAGGATGATTTGAATAGACTGATGCAGTGGTCGGAGAAGTGGCAGATGCAGTTTAATGTAGACAAATGCAAAGTTCTAAATGTTGGGCAGGACAATAACCATGCCACATATAAACTGAATAATATAGATCTTATTACTTGTGATTGCGAGAAGAATTTAGGAGTTCTGGTTAGTAGTAATCTGAAGCCAAGACAACAGTGCATAAGTGTTCACAATAAAGCTAACAGAATCCTTGGCTTCATATCAAGAAGTATAAATAATGAAGTCCTCAGGTTGTTCTTCAACTCTATATATCTTTGGTTAGGCCTCATTTAGATTATGCTGCACAGTTCTGGTCACCGTATTACAGAATGGATATAAATGCACTGGAAAACGTACAGAGGTGGATGACAAAGTTGATCTCATGTATCAGAAATCTTCCCTATGAGGATAGACTGAGGGCCCTGAATCTGCACTCTCTAGAAAGACGTAGAATTAGGGGAGATATGATTGAGGTGTATAAATGGAAAACAGGAATAAATAAAGGGGATGTAAATAGCGTGCTGAAAATATCCAGCCAAGACAGGACTCGCAGCAATGGTTTCAAGTTGGAAAAGTTCAGATTCAGGAAGGATATAGGAAAACACTGGTTTGAACATAAGAACATAAGAAAGAAGGAACACTGCAGAAGGCCTACTGGCCCATGCGAGGCAGGTCCAAGTCTCCCATCGGCTTAAGCCAATGCCCCGACCCAGCCAGGTCAGGTTACATTCACTTAAGGAAGGAGCACGGCATCTGACCTAGTAGCACAAACTAGTCAGGTCCAATCAATAGAGTTGTGGATGAGTGGAACAAACTCCCGAGTACCGTCATAGGGGCTGGGACGTTGTGTAGTTTTAAAAATAGGTTAGATAAATACATGAGTGGGTGTGGGTGGGTGTGAGTTGGGCCTGACTAGCTTGTGATACTAGGTCAGATGCCGTGCTCCTTAAGTGAATGTAACTTGACCTGGCTTGGTCGGGGCATTGGCTTAAGCCGGTTGGAGACTTGGACGTGCCTCGCATGGGCCAGTAGGCCTGCTGCAGTGTTCCTTCTTTCTTATGTTCTTAGAGATTTTTTTGGGAAATTTGTTGTATGTGTGTTTGGAATTTGAGGCTACTGTCAAGGTGGATTCCTAGGAATTTTCCTTCTGTGAGTCTTGTGATTGGTGATCCATTTAGCGTTATATTAAGTGGGACATTTGAAGCTCTGATTCCAAACTGAATGAAATAGGTTATGTTAGTATTGAGAGTAAGCTTATTAGTTTTCATCCAGGTAGACATTTTCTGTAATTCAGTATTTACAGTATTGGCCAGTATGACTGGGTTTGGGTGAGAGAAGACATATGTAGTGTCATTGTGATGCATTCGGTAGGTCATTGATGTAAATGAGGAAGAGGAGTGGTCCCAGGACACTTCCTTGCGGGACACCGACTTTAATTTGTTGTGTGGAAGAGTTAGTTCCATTTGTGTACACATATTGACTTCTATTACTAAGATATGATTTTAGGTAGTTGAGTGAGTGCCCTCTTATACCATAATGAGCTAATTTTATGAGCAGTAAGTCATAGTCAACTGTATCAAAAGCTTTACGTAAATCAATGAAGATTCCCAGTGGGAATTTTCTTCTCAAGAGCGGTGTATATAAGCTCTAGCATGTGTATAATAGCATCATTAGTGTTTTCGTTTGTCCTGAATCCAAACTGACAAGGGTTGAGTATGTTGTGTGAGATGAGGTAGGAATAGATCTGCCTATGAATTAATTTCTCAAATATTTTAGAGAGCAGAGGTAAATTAGATACACTTCCATCATTACCATAGTGTTTTACAGCTGTGTAACACTTCCATCATTATCATAGTGTTGTACAGCTGTGTAACACTTCCATCATTACCATAGTGTTGTACAGCTGTGTAACACTTCCATCATTACCATAGTGTTGTACAGCTGTGTAACACTTCCATCATTACCATAGTGTTGTACAGCTGTGTAACACTTCCATCATTACCATAGTGTTGTACAGCTGTGTAACACTTCCATCATTACCATAGTGTTGTACAGCTGTGTAACACTTCCATCATTACCATAGTGTTGTACAGCTGTGTAACACTTCCATCATTACCATGGTGTTGTACAGCTGAGTAACACTACCATCATTACTATAGTGTTGTACAACTGTGTAACACTACCATCATTATCATAGTGTTGTACAGCTGTGTAACACTTCCATCATTATCATAGTGTTGTACAGCTGTGTAACACTTCCATCATTATCATAGTGTTGTACAGCTGTGTAACACTTCCATCATTATCATAGTGTTGCACAGCTGTGTAACACTACCATCATTATCATAGTGTTGTACAGCTGTGTAACACTACCATCTTTATCATACTGTTGTACAGCTGTGTAACACTACCATCTTTATCATAGTGTTGCACAGCTGTGTAACACTACCATCATTATCATAATGTTGTACAACTGTGTAAGACTACCATCATTATCATAGTGTTGTACAGCTGTGTAACACTTCCATTATTACCATAGTGTTGTAGAGCTGTGTAACACTTCCATCATTACCATAGTGTTGTACAGCTGTGTAACACTTCCATTATTACCATAGTGTTGTACAGCTGTGTAACACTACCATCATCATCATAGTGTTGTACAGCTGTGTAACACTACCATCATTATCATAGTGTTGTACAGCTGTGTAACACTTCCATCATCATCATAGTGTTGTACAGCTGTGTAACACTACCATCATTATCATAGTGTTGTACAACTGTGTAACACTTACATCATTACCATAGTGTTGTACAGCTGTGTAACACTTACATCATCATCATAGTGTTGTACAGCTGTGTAACACTTCCATCATTATCATAGTGTTGCACAGCTGTGTAACACTACCATCATTATCATAGTGTTGTACAACTGTGTAACACTTCCATCATTACCATAGTGTTGTACAGCTGTGTAACACTACCATCATTACCATAGTGTTGTACAACTGTGTAACACTTCCATCATTATCATAGTGTTGTACAGCTGTGTAACACTACCATCATTATCATAGTGTTGTACAACTGTGTAACACTTCCATCATTACCATAGTGTTGTACAGCTGTGTAACACTACCATCATTATCATAGTGTTGTACAGCTGTGTAACACTACCATCATTATTATAGTGTTGTACAGCTGTGTAACACTTCCATCATTACCATAGTGTTGTACAGCTGTGTAACACTTCCATCATTATCATAGTGTTGTACAGCTGTGTAACACTACCATCATTACCATAGTGTTGTACAGCTGTGTAACACTACCATCATTATCACAGTGTTGTACAGCTGTGTAACACTACCATCATTACCATAGTGTTGTGCAGCTGTGTAACACTTCCATCATTACCATAGTGTTGCACAGCTTTGTAACACTACCATCATTACCATAGTGTTGCACAGCTGTGTAACACTTCCATCATCAGCATAGTGTTGTACAGCTGTGTAACACTTCCATCATTATCATAGTGTTGCACAGCTGTGTAACACTACCATCATTATCATAGTGTTGTACAACTGTGTAACACTTCCATCATTACCATAGTGTTGTACAGCTGTGTAACACTACCATCATTAACATAGTGTTGTACAACTGTGTAACACTTCCATCATTATCATAGTGTTGTACAGCTGTGTAACACTTCCATCATTATCATAGTGTTGTACAGCTGTGTAACACTACCATCATTATCATAGTGTTGTACAACTGTGTAACACTTCCATCATTACCATAGTGTTGTACAGCTGTTTAACACTACCATCATTATCATAGTGTTGTACAGCTGTGTAACACTACCATCATTATTATAGTGTTGAACAGCTGTGTAACACTTCCATCATTACCATAGTGTTGTACAGCTGTGTAACACTTCCATCATTATCATAGTGTTGTACAGCTGTGTAACACTACCATCATTACCATAGTGTTGTACAGCTGTGTAACACTACCATCATTATCACAGTGTTGTACAGCTGTGTAACACTACCATCATTACCATAGTGTTGGGCAGCTGTGTAACACTTCCATCATTACCATAGTGTTGCACAGCTGTGTAACACTTCCATCATCATCATAGTGTTGTGCAGCTGTGTAACACTTCCATCATTATTATAGTGTTGTACAGATGTGTAACACTTGCATCATTATCATAGTGTTGTACAGCTGTGTAACACTATCATCATTATCATAGTGTTGTACAACTGTGTAACACTACCATCATTATCATAGTGTTGTACAGCTGTGTAACACTACCATCATTATCACAGTGTTGTACAACTGTGTAACACTTCCATCATTATCATAGTGTTGCACAGCTGTGTAACACTACCATCATTATCATAGTGTTGTACAGCTGTGTAACACTTCCATCATTATCATAGTGTTGTACAGCTGTGTAACACTACCATCATTATCATAGTGTTGCACAGCTGTGTAACACTACCATCATTACCATAGTGTTGCACAGCTGTGTAACACTACCATCATTACCATAGTGTTCCACAGCAGTGTAACACTACCATCATTATCATAGTGTTGTACAACTGTGTAACACTACCATCATTATCATAGTGTTGTACAGCTGTGTAACACTACCATCATTATCATAGTGTTGTACAGCTGAGTAACACTACCATCATTATCATAGTGTTGTACAGCTGTGTAACACTACCATCATTATCATAGTGTTGTACAACTGTGTAACACTTCCATCATTATCATAGTGTTGTACAGCTGTGTAACACTACCATCATTATCATAGTGTTGTACAGCTGTGTAACACTACCATCATTATCACAGTGTTGTACAACTGTGTAACACTTCCATCATTATCATAGTGTTGCACAGCTGTGTAACACTACCATCATTATCATAGTGTTGTACAGCTGTGTAACACTTCCATCATTATCATAGTTGTACAGCTGTGTAACACTACCATCATTATCATAGTGTTGCACAGCTGTGTAACACTACCATCATTACCATAGTGTGTCACAGCTGTGTAACACTACCATCATTACCATAGTGTTGCACAGCTGTGTAACACTACCATCATTATCATAGTGTTGTACAACTGTGTAACACTACCATCATTATCATAGTGTTGTACAGCTGTGTAACACTACCATCATTATCATAGTGTTGCACAGCTGTGTAACACTACCATCATTATCATAGTGTTGCACAGCTGTGTAACACTACCATCATTATCATAGTGTTGTACAGCTGTGTAACACTACCATCATCATCATAGTGTTGCACAGCTGTGTAACATTTCCATCATTATCATAGTGTTGTACAGCTGTGTAACACTACCATCATTATCATAGTGTTGCACAGCTGTGTAACACTTCCATCATTATCATAGTGTTGTACAGCTAAGCAGTATAATGTGATCCTTTATTGACAACGTTTCGCCCACGCAGTGGGCTTTATCGAGTCACAGACAGATGTACCTGGAAAATGAGCAACATGGAGATATATATAGGGTACAGTCAGGTGGAGAATGCTGGGTCAGGTGGAGAAAGCTGCATGTGAGTCTTAAAAGAAGTGTGATAGTTAAAAACATAGTGTGACTTAAAGGACCTGCAGTGTACCATTCTTGAGTTCTAGGTGGGATAGCGTTGAAGAAGTTTCTTGGCAATAGGTTCAGCTATGTTGTAGAAGCCGTTGTTCTGGTTGAAGTTGTTGGATATACAGATGAGTGATGATTCTAGGATTCTTCGGTATTGCGTGTTGTCTTATCTGGCGATGAGTCTTGCGTTTCTGTAGTTGATTAAATTGTTGTGTAAATTTCGGTGTTGAACACAGGCATTTCTTGAGTCGTCAGATCTGCCTGCGTACTGGTGTTCTGAAATGCGTGTTTGTAGGTCTCTGGATGTTTCGCCAACGTATAATTTACTGCAGATATTACAAGGGATTGTGTATACCCCTGCCGTGGATTGAAGCTTTTCCTGTCTGTTACTGGTAATGTCCTTGATGGTGGTGGATGTGGAGGTGGATACTCGGAATGAGGTCTGAGAAAAATGTTGGAAACTTGTTTGGAAATGGAGTTGGTGGGAAGGACTATGTATCTCTTCTCAGCAGTGTCTTCTCTGGGTGTGTTGAAGATGTTTAATGCCCTTCGTCTGCAGTCTCTAATGAAGTGACGAGGATAGTGAAGTTTGGAAAAAAACTTGTTCAATGAGGGAGCATTCTTCTTCAAGGAACTCACTGCTGCAGATTCTGAGTGCGCGCAGGAAAAAGCCTATAATTACACCAAGTTTAATTTTGGTGTCGTGGTGAGAGTAGAAGTGGAGAAGCTCGTGTTGATTGGTAGGTTTTCAATAGACTTTAAAACGAAGTTGTCAATAAAGGATCACATTATACTGCTTATGTGTTTATTTTTCCATTGTGTCGGTATTTTATACCATTTATTTCCGTTGTTTAGCTGTGTAACACTACCATCATTATCATAGTGTTGTACAGCTGTGTAACACTTCCATCATCATCATTGTGTTGTACAGCTGTGTAACACTACCATCATTATCATAGTGTTGTACAACTGTGTAACACTTCCATCATTATCATAGTGTTGTACAACTGTGTAACACTTCCATCATTATCATAGTGTTGTACAGCTGTGTAACACTACCATCATTATCATAGTGTTGTACAACTGTGTAACACTTCCATCATTATCATAGTGTTGCACAGCTGTGTAACACTTCCATCATTATCATAGTGTTGTACAGCTGTGTAACACTACCATCATTATCATAGTGTTGTACAGCTGTGTAACACTTCCATGATCATCATAGTGTTGTACAGCTGTGTAACACTACCATCATTATCATAGTGTTGCACAGCTGTGTAACACTTCCATCATTATCATAGTGTTGTACAGCTGTGTAACACTACCATCATTATCATAGTGTTGTACAGCTGTGTAACACTACCATCATTATCATAGTGTTGTACAACTGTGTAACACTTCTTATTACCTCCATCATTATACTCATGTCTACATTCTCACTCTAAATTAAAATTAAAAAAATAAATTTATGTAGGCCACGAAAGGGAATAAGAAGTTATTGATGATTTTACATTGTAACATTATTATGGATAAACAAGATGGAGAATGTGGATTTACATTATTTTGAAGACATCCAATGTGAGAGATGTGAAGAAACACTTTTGTATAAGACACAGAAGAAATTCTTGTGAAATTTTTATTTGAATAGAAATATGTTATTAAATATCTCACTCTTCACTTTTTCTCATCTTCACTTGACTCACTTTCTTATTATTGACAGTGAAAACTTTTCTCACCTCCACACATCATCACTTCTCTCATCTCCTCTATACTGACAGTAAACATTCATCACCACACACATCATCACTTCCCTCACCTCCTCTATACTGACAGTAAACATTTATCACCACACACATTATCACCTCTCACCTCCTCTATACTGACAGTGAACATTCATCACCACACACATTATCACCTCTCACCTCCTCTATACTGACAGTGAACATTCCTCACCACACATCATCACTTCTCTCACCTCCTCTATACTGACAGTGAACATTCATCACCACACAAATCATCACTTCTCTCACCTCCTCTATACTGACAGTGAACATTCATCACCACACACATCATCACTTCCCTCACCTCCCTATACTGACAGTGAACATTTATCACCTCCTCTATACTGACAGAGAACATTCATCACCACACAAATCATCACTTCCCTCACCTCCTCTATACTGACAGTGAACATTCATCACCACACACATCATCACTTCCCTCACCTCCCCTATACTGACAGTGAACATTCATCACCACACAAATCATCACTTCTCTCACCTCCTCTATACTGACAGAGAACATTCATCACCACACACATCATCACCTCTCACCTCCTCTATAATGACAGTGAACATTCATCACCACACACATCATCACTTCCCTCACCTCCTCTATACTGACAGAGAACATTCATCACCACACACATCATCACTTCCCTCACCTCCTCTATACTGACAGTGAACATTTATCACCACACATCATCACTTCTCTCACCTCCTCTATACTGACAGAGAACATTCACCACCACACAAATCATCACTTCCCTCACCTCCTCTATACTGACAGTGAACATTCATCACCACACACATCATCACTTCCCTCACCTCCCCTATACTGACAGTGAACATTGCTCACCACACAAATCATCACTTCTCTCACCTCCTCTATACTGACAGAGAACATTCATCACCACACACATCATCACTTCCCTCACCTCCTCTATACTGACAGACAACATTCATCACCACACATCATCACTCGTCTCACCTCCTCTATACTGACAGAGAACATTCATCACCACACACATCATCACTCCTCTCACCTCTTCTATACTGACAGTGAACATTCATCACCACACATCATCACTTCTCTCACCTCCTCTATACTGACAGAGAACATTCATCACCACACATCATCACTCCTCTCACCTCCTCTATACTGACAGTGAACATTCATCACCAAACATCATCACTTCTCTCACGTCCTCTATACTGACAGTGAACATTCATCACCAAACATCATCACTTCTCTCACCTCCTCTATACTGACAGTGAACATTCATCACCAAACATCATCACTTCTCTCACCTCCTCTATACTGACAGTGAACATTAATCACCACACATCATCACTTCTTTCACTTCCTCTATACTGACAGTGAACATTCATCACCACACATCATCACTTCCCTCACCTCCTCTATACTGACAGTGAACATTCATCACCACACATCATCACTTCCCTCACCTCCTCTATACTGACAGTGAACATTCATCACCACAATCATCACTTCTTTCACCTCCTCTATACTGACAGTGAACATTCATCACCAAACATCATCACTTCTCTCACCTCCTCTATACTGACAGTGAACATTAATCACCACATATCATCACTTCTTTCACCTCCTCTATACTGACAGAGAACATTCATCACCACACACATCATCACTTCTCTCACCTCCTGTATACTGACAGTGAACATTCATACCACACATCATCACTTCCCTCACCTCCTGTATACTGACAGTGAACATTCATCACCACACATCATCACTTCTTTCACCTCCTCTATACTGACAGTGAACATTAATCACCACACATCATCACTTCTTTCACCTCCTCTATACTGACAGTGAACATTAATCACCACACATCATCACTTCTTTCACCTCCTCTATACTGACAGAGAACATTAATCACCACATATCATCACTTCTTTCACCTCCTCTATACTGACAGAGAACATTCATCACCACACATCATCACTTCCCTCACCTCCTCTATACTGACAGTGAACATTCATCACCACACATCATCACTTCCCTCACCTCCTCTATACTGACAGTGAACATTCATCACCACACATCATCACTTCTTTCACCTCCTCTATACTGACAGTGAACATTAATAACCACACATCATCACTTCTTTCACCTCCTCTATACTGACAGAGAACAATCATCACCAAACACAAAACAAATTCTCTCTGGAATGAAAATATAAATCATCAGTTGGAGAAACTTTATCTGGTAGTAAAAATGATCTTGTGGTGACTGCTGCAACCTTGACTTGTATGACCAGAGCTTTGGTAAGATGGGGAAGGAAGAAGGATGGGTAAGGATGGAAATATGTTAAAAGGGTGATTGGGGTTAGTGAAGTTGGGATAATAAAGGTAAATGACCTAACCACTTTGGTGCATTTTAATACATGTGTTTATGTGTGTAGTGTCGTTAATGAAATCACTTTCATTTAATGAGGTATAACACTTACCCATCAGTTCACAGTTATAACAAATATATAATATGACTTTTTTGCGACTGCAGGGCGTAGGGTGGAAATGACGATAGCAAGGCGTTAGATGTAGGTCGATTGCTACTCGGAGATACTGGTTGGCTCAGCTGCTTCAGTTAAAAGGAAAGTCTTCTTTTATGTCCTTATTGGACATGAAAGTGTTCCGGTGTTAGCCATTCACCTATATCTTCTGGATGGTCGCTCAGGATCATTGGTCTCTGGAAATTATCCTTGTGGATGAATCGTCGCGCTCTCTGTTGGAGGGTATTCTTTGGCTTCTGTGAAGAGGTGTGTTGATGGTGTAGTCGGTGGTATTTGCAAGTTGGGGAGGGTTTTCTCTGTTTGGTATATAAAGTTCTTGCATATTGTAGAGTTGTATCTTCATTTGTTTATCTAGCCTGACATTTATTGCATCTATGTCCTGTTGGATGTGTAGCTCTTCCATCCTGATTCTGTTTCTCCTCCTGGTGCCTGTGATGAGTCTTTGTAGCTGTAGATTGTTGATGTTAGTTGTTAATGACATGGGTACACAAGGATATTCTAGCATTCTAGCATCTTGTACAGGTGTTTCTTGATGTGGGAAGGTTCGTAATTAAACCTGTATAGTTTGCTGAGATGTGGAGTGAAGTTATCTGTCTATCTCGTATCCCAGGATCTTGTTGGGGTTTCTGATTACAAGCAAATTTAGGAAATATTCTTTATATATCTGTTATCTTATTTTCATTAATAAGATATCTTGACATGTCACAAAGCTTATTATACAGTGATAAACATCTACAGATTACCACAGTCAAACATTCCCCACTTAAGTGAAAAATTAGGAAACCTGATAACTGATGCACACATGAACAAAGACCATTTACTGCTCACAGGAGATTTCAACATAAATCTCCTTCGTGATCAGGACCCATAAGTAACCGAATTCGCAAACACTATGAGCAACTGTTTGTTACTACCAACAATATCAAAACCTCCAAGAATCTCTGAGACTAGTATCTCATTATTAGACCACATCTGGACTAACACTATATCTCCTCTAAAATCAGGCATAAACACAGACAACACCACAGACCACTGCCCTACCTTTCTCATAACCAACCTAGGTACATTGCCCCAAGGTATTACAAAAGTTACCTTCAGACTACTTAACGAGTCAGCTGTTAATAACTTTATAACAGCTATGATTAACATTGAATGGCATAATGAGATAGAAACATATACAGATATTAATGAATGTACCAAGAATTTCCTTAAAAAAACCCACTACCTCTATAACAAACACTGCCCTAAAAAAGCTAAACAGATCACAGCTAAGAGACTTAACAGTCCATGGCTAACACCCAGCATCCTAAGTCCATTAACAAAAAGCACCAATATGAATAACAGTACAGAAGGGATCAAATAACCAGAGACCAATCCAAGCGCTACTCGTCAATCCTTTCCAGCCTGATAAGAAGGTCAAAAAAATTGTATTATGAGAACAGACTACATAACATAAAAGGTGATATGAAAAAGACCTGGAAAACCCTATCTGAAATTCTAGAAAATAAAAAGATATCCAAAATTAAAACTATCAAATTAACAAAACCAGATGAACCCCTACTCCCACCAGCTGAAACAGCAAACAGACTTAATGATTTCTTCTCCACAATAGGAAGGAATCTAGCGAGTAAGATCACAAGCTCAAACACCTGTCCATCAGACTACCTCACTAGCATGTACCCAAATACACTATTCTTAGCTCCAACCAACCCAATAGAAGTCTCGCTCATCATCAACGCCCTTAAAAATAAGGCAGGATACATAAATAACTTACCACCTTTTATGTACAAAAAAGCTTCCCAGGTTCTGTCACCAATTATTGAAACATTCTTCAACAAATCCATTGAATCCTCCACCTTCCCATCAATTCTCAAAATAGCGAGGGTCACCCCGATCCACAAAGGAGATCAAGCAGACTTAAAAGGCACTGCAATAGATCAGAGAATATCTGACAGGGAGGCAACAACGAGTCATGGTACGTGACGAGGTGTCAGAGTGGGCACCTGTGACGAGTGGAGTTCCACAAGGGTCAGTCCTAGGACCTGTACTGTTTTTGGTATATGTGAATAGCATAACGGAAGGGATAAAAACAGAAGTGTCCCTGTTTGCAGATGATGTGAAGTTAATGAGAAGAATTAAATCAGTTGAGGATCAGGTAGGACTACAAAGAGACCTAGACAGGCTACAAGCCTGGTCCAGTAAATGGCTCCTTGAATTTAACCTTACCAAATGCAAAGTCATGAAGATCGGGGAAGGGCAAAGAAGACCGCAGAGTATAATCTAGGTGGCCAAAGACTGCAAACCTCACTCAAGGAAAAAGATCTTGGGGTGAGTATAATGCCGAGCACATCTCCTGAGGCACACATCAATCAGATAACTGCTGCAGCATACGGGCTTCTGGCAAACCTAAGAATAGCGTTAAAATACCTCACTAAGGAATCATTCAAGACTCTGTACACCATATACGTCAGGCCCATACTGGAGTATGCAGCACCAGTTTGGAACCCACACCTGGTCAAGCACGTCAGGAAATTAGATAAATTGCAGAGGTATGCAACAAGACTAGTCCCAGAGCTAAGCGGATTGTCCTACGAAGAAAGGTTAAGGGAAATCGGCCTTACGACACTAGAGGACAGGAGGGTTAGGGGAGACATGATAACGACATATAAAATACTGCGAGGAATAGATAAGGTGGACAGAGACAAGATGTTCCAGAGAGGGGACACAGAAACAAGGGGTCACAGTTGGAAGTTGAAGACTCCTATGAGTCAAAGGGATGTTAGGAAGTATTTCTTCAGTCATAGAGTTGTCAGGAAGTGGAATAGCCTAGAAAGCGAAGTAGTGGAGGCAGGAACCATACATAGTTTTAAGACTAGGTTTGATAAAGCTCATGGAGCAGGGAGAGAGATGACCTAGTAGCAATCAGTGAAGAGGCGGGGCCAGGAGCTATGACTCGACCCCTGAAACCACAAATAGGTGAGTACACACACACACACACACACACACGCGTGTGTGTGTGTGTGTGTCACTACCACTGGCTCCTATAGAAGCCAGTGGTAGTGACAGGGTCAGTGAAACCCTACAAGTGATAACCAAAGTTATTAGCTAAAAATAAGGCGAGAGGAAGCCTGAAATTACACAACAAAATTTGAAAGTGCCAGAACGTTTTGAGGCCTAGCAGGCACTGCTGCCAACGGGTACAAATATACAAAGTACAAAAGCGAGCGACGAAAGTCAGAAGGTCAAGAGTTAAGGGAGGTTGATTAACAAGCAAATTGTGGGGTAGCATACAGCGAGAGTTACCAAGTTAACAAGAAAACGAAGAAAAGAAAATTATATATATGTATAACCAAGGAATGTGGCAGTCAGTAGGCCTCCAGGAAGTGGTGACGTCATAGCAGGTTGTATGTCGTTATAAATAAGTGTAACTTAACAAAAGTTAAGAGTAATTTACAAAAGTGAAAAAGTGAAAATACTTGAGGAACGTGTGGTATATGAGTATAAAGGGATATACTTTATCAAGGGTGAATGATTTCAAAGAAAGTCTTAGAGGTTAGTGAAGTATGACAACAAGGAGGCAGAAGCAGCAAGTTGTCCACCACTCGACTGCCAGTTGCAAGTCACTGATTTAGTTTTGGTTGCATGTTGTGTCAGAATTACTGGTCTCTGACACTGGTAGCTAGGGGTCACTCACTCCTGCCAGCTATTACCTGAATTAGAGTAAAAACAACATTGATAAGGTGGAGATAGGATTGATGAGTGGGTGGGGTAACTAGTGCAGGACAACATCAATCACACACACACACACACACTCATACACACACACACTCACACATACACACACACATAGTAGCAGTAGAACCTTTAGATTTTCTTGTAGTAATAACATTATTATACTAGTATTAGTATTTTTAGCATAATAATTGAGGCATAGAAGCGCGAGAATACAAATACACGCACACACACACGCACACACCATTATAGGGTGACAACTGTATACAAACACACACACGCACACACACATACACACCTTGTGACAGTATCTCAGTGAGTGGCAGTATAACCTTCAGATTTTTATTGTATTAGTATCATTATTAGTATTAGAATAAGTACTAGTAATATTATATTAGCATAATAACTGAAGAAAGGTGTGACTGGGGACACAGGATACGAACAAGCAGTCCTTCCAGCCCCCATTCTCTCCTCACTGGCATCTCCAACCTCCGACCCACACCCTCCTTGCACCCCTCCTATCTCCTATCTCCTATCCTGCCATAATCTCTCTCCATCTCTTTCCATCTCTCCCCTCTCCCTCTCCCTTTTCTCTTTTGCTCCTTCTCCTCTCCCCTTCTCCCTCCCTCTCCCTCCCTCCCCTCTATTCCTCCTCTTCTTTTCCTCCTTCCCTTCCACCTCTTTTACTATAGCCCCCTTCCCACCCTTTTTCTCCACCTTTACCACTCTCCCTCCTAAACCTCTCCCCCTTAAACCCTACACTTCCCTGTACAAAAAAAAAAATGGTAGGGAGCTATGACTCGACCCTGCAACCACAACTAGGTGAGTACACACACTCACACACACACACACACACACACACACACACACACACACACACACACACACACTCTTATCTCTCTTTCTCTACCCTTCCCTCCCCCCTTCTCCTGGTCCCCGAATCCTCTCTCTCTCTCCCCACCTCTGCATATCTCTCCTCCACCCTTCCCTCCCCCTTCTCCCTCTAGTCCCCAAATCATCTCTCTTTCTCTCCCCATCTCTCTCCCTCTACCCATCCTCCTCTCTCTCTCCATCTCCCTCCCCCTTCTCTCCCTCTCTTCTTATCTCACTTTCTCTACCCTTCCCCCCCCCTTTCTCCTAGTCCCTCAAATCCTCTCTCTCTCTCCCCACCTCTGCATATCTCTCATTCTCCACCTTCCCTCCCCCTTCTCCCTCTAGTCCCAAATCCTCTCCTCTCCCCCATCTCTACCTGTTTCCCTTCTCTCTCTAGTCCCCTAATCCCCCTCTCTCTTTATCTACATCTCCCCTTCTTCTTGCACTCCCACAAAAAAAAAATGGGTAAAAGGGACTCCAGGACCCAGGGACCAGAGGAGAACAGCTCTGGTAAGGAACAATGGATAGAAGAGCAGTGCAAAAGGATGGAACTAGAGTGGGAGAGAAAACTAGGAGAGCTTTCTGCAAAGATGGGGAGAGAGCTTTCTGTGAAACTGGAAAGAGGTTGGAGGAGGAGAAGAAGAACTGAGGATCACAAGCTGAAGATGCAGTAGCCAGGATAAGGGGCCTAGAAGATGAGGTAAACAGGCTGAAGCAGGTTACAGGGGTATTGACCAGTAAAGACACAGCATCAAGGGGGCCCATCGGGAAGGAAGATGTAACTTACGCTATGGCCGTATCTGCCTACCAAGAAGGGCCAAGGAGCGAAGAGGGTGAGCAGCTTGAGAGCAGTGGAGAGGGGAATAGGGCAAATGCAGAGGAACGATCATGCCACCAAGAGCGAACAGGAAAAAAGGGAGAAACAGGAGCCTGAGCTGCAGAGGGAAAGGCAATGGGAGGAGGAGAGGGCAAAGGCAGTGTTTATTCATGGGCTGAAGGAGTGAGGGAAGGACACCACTGAAAGACGGCAGGCAGAAAGAAAGGAGATTGAGAGCATACTCAAAGAAATAGGTGAAGAAGACATGTCCGAGATTGTAAATTTTCAGAGAATAGGGGTACTCGAAGGGGAGAAAACGACCGCCAAGCTGATTCTCAGGACAGAAACAGAGAGAGACAGAATCCTCCAAGAGAAACCACGATTGAAGGAAAGGAAGAATACAGGAGGGTGTTCCTAGACCGGGACAGAACAAAAACAGAACGACAGCAGCTGAGGAGAGGCACAAAGGCGAAAGGAGCGAGGAGGAGGGACAAGGACAGAATCAGTAGAGGCAACCAGAGCAGGGCGGAGCAACAAGAACAAGCACACACAGAACCATCCCAAACACCCAACAACCAAGCACACTATCCCAACACAAACTACAACCCACAATCTCAGCCCCACCCAACACTCCACTATAGAATCCCACAGTACACCACCAGGTCCCCCACCCTCACAGACCCCCAAAACACAGTAGTAGAGAGGAAACTGAAGGTATGGTACACCAATGCTGATGGAATAACAAATAAGTGGGAGGAGTGGCACGAAAGAGTCAAGAGGCATCACCGGACATAATAGCTCTCACAGAAACCAAGCTCACAGGTATGATAACAGATGCCCATCTTTCCAATGGGATACCAGATCCTGAGGAAAGACAGAGGGAACAGAGGGGGTGGAGGAGTGGCACTGCTGATCAAAACCGATGGGATTTTGACGAGTGGAGAGAGGAGACAGGAGGAGAAGCTGGGGATTACATAGTAGGGATGCTACGTCTGGAGGTCCCAAGGTGGTAATTGCAGTGATGTATAACCCACCACAGAACAGACTGGGGCCAAGGCAGAGTAAGAGAGAACAGATTCGATGATCTGACACATCGTGCAGAAGTGTCCGAAGGGCCGTGCAGAGGGAGTACGGGATCAGGTGACTTAACCATAAGGAAATTGATTGGAGAACTTGAGCCACATAGGGCCAAGAAACGTGGTGGGCTAAGATGCTGGGTGGTACTGGAAAATCTCATGTACCAAGTAAGGGACACTACCAGAGAGAGGAAATGACGAACAGGAGACTGGACCTAGTATCACTATAGTCAGGAATTGAAGGACACAAAGAAAG
>WNWK01022560.1:27500-32347 GCA_009830355.1 Cherax destructor
TGTACAAATTATTTTTACATCGGTCAGTGTGTGCTGGGAGGGAAGTAGGTGGGGAGGGGGAAAAAGGAAGGTTGGGAGAAAGGGGGAAAGTGTATATACGTGGGAAGAATGGCAGTGGGTGTTTGGTGGGGTGTATAGTAAAGGTGTATGGTGTGTGTTAATGATTACTTCTATAACATCTCTTTTTTATTTTTAGCCTTTTTCTCATTTTCTCTTTCATCTTTACTCGTTGTCATTATTAATGTTTCTACTGTTTTACTGTTGCTGTTGTTGGCAGTGTCTCTCATTCCAAGCAATGTCTTTCGTACTTGTGAAATGCCTGTTGCATCTCTCTGTCTCTCCCTCTCTCTCTCTGTGTCTCTCTGTCTCTCTCCCTCTGTCTGTCTGTCTGTCTGTCTCTCTGTCTCTCTGTCTCTCTGTCTCTCTGTCTCTCTGTCTCTCTCTCTATCTCTCTCTCTCTGTCTCTCTGTCTCTCTGTTCTCTGTCTCTCTGTCTCTCTGTCTCTCTCTCTCTCTCTCTCTCTCTTTTCTCTCTCTCTGTCTCTCTCTTTATCTCACTCTCTCCACTACTCATGACTGATACTTTACTTACTTGTACATAAGGAAAAGATTTGTTATCTTACTCGGTCTATTTACACGCTGGGAGATTTAACTTACAAAAGCTCACTTATAATCTAAGAACTCTTATCCTGCATACTCTTATTTACACACTAAGAGCTGAGCTAATATCCTATCTAAGCTCACTTGAAAGCCTGCTCTTATCTAAGCTCACTTGAAACTCCGCTCTTATCTAAGCTCACTTGAAATCCGCTCTTATCTAAGTTCACTTGAAACCAGCTCTTATCTAAAGCTCATTTGAAAGCCTGCTCTTATCTAAGCTCACCTGAAACTCGCTCTTATCTAAGCTCACTTGAAATCCCGCTCTTATCTAAGTTCACTTGAAAGCCAGCTCTTATCTAAGCTCACTTGAAAGCCCACTCTTATCTAAGCTCATTTGAAAGCCTGCTCTTATCTAAGCTCACTTGAAACTCCGCTCTTATCTAAGCTCACTTGAAATCCCGATCTTATCTAAGTTCACTTGAAAGCCAGCTCTTATCTAAGGCTAACTCGAAAGCCCGCTCTTATCTAAGCTCACATGAAAGCCCGCTCTTTCTAAGCTCACTTGAAAGCCCGTTCCTTTCTAAGCTTACTTGAAAACTAGCTCTTATCTAAGCTCACTTGAAAACCGCTCTTATCTAAGCTAACTCGAAAGCCCCTCTTATCAAAGCTCAATTGAAAGCAAGCTCTTATCTAAGCTCACTTGAAAGCTCGCTCTTATCTAAGCTCACTTAAAAGCCCACTCCTATCTAAGCTCACTTGAAAGCCCGCTCTTATCTTAGCTCACTCGAAAGCCCGCTCTTATCTAAACTCACTTGAAAGCCCGCTCTTATCTAAGCTCATTTGAAAGCTTGCTCTTTTCTAAGCTCACTTGAAAGCCGCTTTTATTTAAGCTCATTTGAAAGCTTGCTCTTTCTAAGCTCATTTGAAAGCCCGCTTTTATCTAAGCTCATTTGAAAACCTGCTCTTATCTAAGCTCCCTGAAATTCCGCTCATATCTAAGCTCACTTGAAGCCGCTCTTATCTAAGCTCATTTGAAAGCTTGCTCTTTTCTAAGCTCACTTGAAAGCCCGCTTTTATCTAAGCTCATTTGAAAGCCTGCTCTTATCTAAGCTCACCTGAAATTCCGCTCATATCTAAGCTCACTTGAAAGCCCGCTCTTATCTAAGTTCATTAAATTCCACTCTTATCTAAACTCACTTGAAAGCCCGTTCTTATCTAAGCTCACTCTAAAGCCAGGTCTTATCTAAGCTCACTTGAAAGCTCGCTCTTATCTAAGCTCATTTGAAAGCCCACTCTTATCTAAGCTCATTTGAAAGCCGCTCTTATCTAAGCTCATTTGAAAGCCTGCTCTTATCTTAGCTCACTTGAAATCCCGCTCTTATCTAAGCTCATTAAAGCCAGCTTTATCTAAGCTCATTTGAAATCATGCTCTTATCTAAGCTCACCTGAAATTCCGCTCTTATCTAAGCTCACTTGAAAGCCAGCTCTTATCTAGCTCACTTGAAAGCCCACTCTTATCTAAGCTCACTTGAAAGCCAGGTCTTATCTAAGCTCACTTGAAACCTCGCTTTTTCTAAGCTCAGTTGAAAGCCCACTCTTATCTAAGCTCACTTGAAAGCCCAGTCTTATCTAAGCTCACTTGAAAGCCCGCTCATTTCTAAGATCATTTGAAAGCCCCTCTTATCTAAGCTATTTGAAATCCTGCTCTTATCTAAGCTGACTTGAAACTCCGCTCTTATCTTAGCTCACTTGAAATCCCTCCTTATCTAAGCTCACTTGAAAGCCAGCTCTTATCTAAGCTCACTTGAAAGCCAGATCTTATCTAAGCTCACTTTAAAGCTCGCTTTTATCTAAGCTCACTTGAAAGGCCACTCTTGTCTAAGCTCACTTGAAAGCCCGCTCTTATCTAAGCTCATTTTAAAGCGAGGTCTTATCTAAGCTCACTTGAAAGCTCGCTCTTATCTAAGCTCACGTGAAAGCCACTCTTATCTAAGCTCACTTGAAAGCCCCACTCTTTCTAAGCTCACTTGAAAGCCCACTCTTATCTAAGCTCATTTGAAAGCCTGCTCTTATCTAAGCTCACTTGAGACTCCGTACTTATCTAAGCTCACTTGAAATCCCGCTCTTATATAAGCTCACTTGAAAGCCCGCTCTTATCTAAACTCACTTGAAAGCCCGCTCTTATCTAAGCTGACTCGAAAACCCGCTCTAATTTAAGCTCACATGAAAGCCCGCTCTTTTCTAAGCTCACTTGAAAGCCCGCTCGTATCTAAGCTCACTTGAAAGTTCGCTCTCATCTAAGCTCACTTGAAAGCCCACTCTTATCTAAGCTCACTTGAAACCCGCTCTAATCTAAACTCACTTGAATGCCCGCAGTCTTCTAAGCTCTCTCGAAAGTCCGCTCTTATCTAAGCTCACTTGAAAGCCGCTCTGTTCTAAGCTCACTTGAAAGCCAGCGCTTATCTAACCTCATTTGAAAGCCCGCACTTATCTAAGCTCACTTGAAAGCCCACTCTTAACTAAGCTCACATACCATACTTTAGGTTACAACTCGCAGAAGTCGACGAACACTCAGGTACCTATTTACTGTTAGGTGATATGAACAACAGGTGGAAGGACGCTCACTTATAAGTCTCCACTCCCCTCCCCCCCCTCTATCCTTCCCAACACGGATTCGAATTCGAGATCCTTTCGGTTGTGGGCCAAGCACTCTATCCCTATTAACTTAGCGAGAGAAATAGATAACGTTTCTTGGTATTGTTAGGTAGGTCTTTTATCTGGAGCAATCTCAGCTAAAGCCATAGACCAAATATCGCTTAGCTGAGCTCGGTTTTGTTCCTAGAACGTCCAAGCTGGGTTGATATTCCTGGAGCTTATCTATTGAGAGTGACTGTCTTAAGTCGTACTGATTTATAGCGTCCTGTGGCTGAAGCTCTGATGACGGACTGTCTAGCAACAGTGTGGTGTTAGTGATGTTCAGTGCACACCACTAGAGGTGTGCACTGTGATGACGGACTGTCTAGCAACAGTGTGGTGTTAGTGATGTTCAGTGACACAACACTAGAGGTGTGCACTGTGATGACGGACTGTCTAGCAACAGTGTGGTTTAGTGATGTTTAGTGACACACATACACTAGAGGTGTGCACTGTGATGACGGACTGTCTAGCAACAGTGTGTTTAGTGATGTTCCCATAGGGTTGCACTGGATGAGGGCTGTCTAGCAACAGTGTGGTGTTAGGATGTTCAGTGAAAACACAGAGGGCATGATGGGGTGTCAGAACAGGGGGGGAGTGATTTTATGACCCCCTAGGGGGAGGAGGGACCAAAAAAATTTTTTAAAAATGTTACCCCACATAACTGATAAATACATAATACCTTTTTAGATGCAAGTAACCTTCCCCGGATCATGCAATACATCAAAATCTAGTCTTTGTTACCAAAAGATAACTATCATGAGAAAAGAATTACGTGGGAAACTTTTAACAAACCAAACCCCGGGCTTCGAACCCCGGGGCAGAGAGTCCAAAACCCCAGACTGAGGGAAGCCACTGGGCCAGTTTTGCCAATAAGATTCATCCAACAGGAAATTTTTAACCCTAGGAAGGTTTGCATAGGCCACCACTGTGTCCACAAAAGAAGTTTTTAGACGAACTCCCCACAGGCCGTACGAATCAGCCTTCCCCCCCCGTAAAATGACCACGTGAAGTATATGAACAATAAAATATCAGCACACGTAACAGTGTTACGAACCATCCGAAAAGCAATCAGCCAAGACCTTTCCCGGCCTTCACCCTTTTCCAAAAAAACATCACCCAAAAACAAAACACACACACGTGAACAGTATCGTTAAAGGTCCGGATTTTTGCGTCAGCGCGTCCACGTTTTTTTAGCCATGGTCATTGATCGGGGAAAATACCACAAGAGGAAAGTTTCAGAGGGAATAATTTGGGAAAACCCAAAAATTTTAAAATTTTAAATTTTAATGCGGGATTTTTTGGGAAAGGGGTGTGAGGGAGGAGCAAACAGCTGGTCAGGCCCGAAGGGTTTAAAAAAATCAAAAAAATCAATTTTGGGGCAAGGTTGGGGCCTTTAAAAAAAAAAAATGCAAAAATCTGGGTTTTATAGCAGCTTTGTGATAATCAAAAGAGTGATTAAATAATGAAAGGAAAGAAAACTAGTCAAACCCCACAGTTACTATCATCTACAGTTATATATCTACAGTTACTATCATCTACAGTTACTATCAT
>WNWK01022561.1:0-32347 GCA_009830355.1 Cherax destructor
TTCAAAGTTCATTGCATAAATGACATAGACTTCTTTTCCCATAATTCCACTTTCTTCTTAAAATTTTTAAAAGAGGAAAATTTAATTAAAAATATTAAACAAAATCTTCCAGGACCTACAACTCTCAGTTTAAAAGAACATATTTAGGTAAAGATAGATTTAAACACAAGAATCAGGATGAAGAAATTGTTAAATACTGATGATTAAAGTCTAAATATATTCCTCAAGAGTTTGTAATGAAGTCATTCTTCACATATAAAGTGTTGATTCTGCAAAAAATCTTAACAGCTTTCCAATGTCATGCAAATAAAATTATGTCCAAAACAACGAGTAAGATTAAAAATCTGCCAAAAGTCTATACTCTTAAAAGTGCAATTAATAATAAGAAACAATGAGCTAAATAAGATTTATCAACAGATTTGAGCATAATCAATACAGTCCTAAACTTAACTAAATATCAGTCATGCAACAACGAGATGATGGTACTGCATGCATACACTTTTTTTAATTTACCTGTACATCTTTTCCAAGGCATTAAGCATCAGGTTTATCTGCTTGGCTATCTTTGAATTTGAAAAGGCTCTTCTTTGTGCCTTTGGATTCAGGTGGTTTTAAAAAGCAATAAAATCTGAACATTAATATAAGAAAATGATAACTAAATTTGCTGTAAATTAATTACCAATATCGAACAGAAAAACAAACTCACTTGAACTTTGAGTAAACATGTACTGATATGCCCATTCAACATAATAATTTGCTATTCAAACAATAATAGCTCTTCCTCTTTTCAGTTCAAACAATAAATAATTATCTACATGTATTTAAATACCTGTCCAAGTCCTTAACATCTTTTTTCTGGGAATTGCCTTTCTTTCAGGAGTGCCTTTATGGAAAATCATCCAGTTATTTTAATAACTCTGTATCTGGTAAAAATTAGACATACAACACAAAATATTTATATTCAAAACATAAGGTTTGAAATTTATTCTAAGCAAGTACATATATCAGAAAATAATGGTGCCATCACTTTTTATGGATGTGGGCAAGGTTTTTAAATAAATGAGTAAGACATGTGCAACAGTTTAGTATCTCTAGTGTTGAAATGATTCGTTTTCAAGAGGCTTCACACATACAGAGGGGATAAAAGGAGACAACAGGAATATAGTGAGGTAAAGATGATGTGATCAGTCCTCAACCTTGAAGAAGTAGTTCTTAAGTGGTCTGTCCTCAGCCTGAAGAAGAGCTTGGCCCCTCTAGATTGATGGACAATCCATCACCTTTACCTGGCCACTATTCCGCTGCCTTTTTTATTCTCCTCTGCACTGAAGAAGCCTACTGTGTAGGCAAAATGTTTCAACAATAAAGATATTCAACTGGTCATATGTGTATCTCATCTACTAGTGCAATTGTACGTTTACTATTTTCATAAAAAAGTTTTTGAATGTTGGAAGGGAGGATGGAGGTAACAGGCATTGTTTGAGATCAATGTGTGGTGTGTAAATTGTGCAGAGAATAAAGATTTAAGAAATTGAAGGCTAATGGGTGATTTGAAAGACATAACAAGAAGAAAAGGGAGGGGTTGTTGAGGGATTTTCATACAGAAAGATGGATTCAGATAAACTGATCAAAAGAAATATATTTGGAGTCTAAGGACAGGAATATCCCAACATGTTGGAAAGAGGATGTGAATATTTTTGAGAGGGACTTGAGCATTCAGCACCATGGGTAAAGACATTAGAGTGGAGGATTGGAGAAAGGGGTTGCTGGAATTTGATAAATTGTTGAAGCATGAGCATGTAAAATCAAAGGGATTTATGAAACCTTAGCTATATGTATAAAATTTTGGGAGGTGGGCAGTACAGTGTTCCACTTTGAGATAAGAGGGGATACTGCAACCTTAATTTGCCTATTTTGATTATGCAATAGGTGGGCTTACAAACAACTGAAAATTCATGACTTGTTTTTTTTTACTAGAAGCATTAACCTAAATTACAAAATGATGAAACATTTCAAAAATGTACCCAGGCTTCCCCTTTACTGGTCTTTCTGAAAATAGCTTCTTATTCTCAGCCAAAATTTCTGATAAAGACACCCATTCTTTCACGGCCGCTTTGCCCCTCACCATATTTTAACCTACCTCTTCCTTTTCATTTACTCTGCCTTATCATCATTTTTACACTGTAAAAACTTCTAAATGCTATCTTTTCTCCTTACCATCCATTTACTTATCATTAGAGCAATCACTTAAATAATGCCTAACAGAAAACAGAGGAACCATCAAAATGATAAGCTCATTTGCTGGAAATCCTGTCCACTCTTTTCCCTAAAGGGGCCAGATAATCAATGATCTGCTGCATTTGACTGTACAAAGAGATGTGAAACAAGACAGAGAAAGAGGAAAATCCAAAGGAGGTCTGGTTTGACATCACTTTTCCGAAGCTGAATCTTTTATAAACAAACATTGATCTACTGAGGACATGCTGCAAATTTTTCTGTGAACACTAACATACTATTGATTCCTAAAAACATCTGAGTATAAACCAAAAACTATGGCTCTTGTTTAGTATGAGAAATATAAGTTCTTGAAACCACTACACAAGGACACTAAATTAATAAGTACAATACAGTATGTGAAAAAAAAATTAAGGCTACCTCAAACTCACCATTAACTTCACCAAGAAGAAGACGGGCTTTCTTCCTCATTTGGCATGGACGTATCATCTGCTCGGAAGTGGGCCAGATTCAATTTTGTGAGGCCTGTGAAACACAACAATAATTATTTATTTTTAATGCCTTTGTTTTGAAATCTAAATTAATCTTTTAATTAAATAGACATGGCTGTCTTTTTTCATCTTTTTAACATACTGGTTGTCTGAAGGATGACCCAAAGGGAAAAAACATTCACCATCATTCATTCAATGTTCTGCCAGGGAAAAAGACATCAGAATTAAATAACCCTGAGGTTTGTAAAATAAAAATATTTTAGAAACACCAAAACAATATATGTTGAAAATGGTTAAAAACGCCGGACTTGAGTCCTGGAGGTGGGAAGACAAGGCCTGCAGTTTAACCCAAACGGTCCCACGTATATTTACGTTGTACTGCACCCCCAAACGTATTTTTAAGTTTTATTTTTTCCTGCCTCCAAATTTGGCACGACCTGAGATGCCTGGTCAGCATAGAATGGGTCTTAACACGGTGGGCCATATTAAAAAAAACTGGGACCACTTAGTACCTTGTGGGAGCACCAGTTAAATTGAGGGCCAGCTAGGCAAACACTGCGGAAACACCATAGATTCACTGATGTATGTCATATTAACACCCCCTTTGAAGTGGAAAATGATGTCGGCAGGCTGGTGCCTGCCTGCCTGGCCACAGCTGGCTGGTCAGCTGGGTACCTGATTGGCTGTCTATCTCTTCTGTCTGTCTGTATTTCTGTCTCTGTCTCTATCTCACAGGAACACATCGTAAATACAATTATACATATGAAATTACCTAGGATAACTAAAAAAACAAGACAAATTGATATAATGCACTTGTGATCTGTGTAATACCAGTTGGTTTATGAGCTACTCTCTGAGACAAGCAGACAGAAATACACACACAGACAGACAAAAGCAGACACAGACAGAAAGACAGACACACAGACAGAAAGAAAAGCAGACACACAGACAGACACAGGCTGGCAGGCCAGCTGGCTGCCTGCCTGCCTGGCCACCTGGCTGGCAAGCAGCTGGGCCTGCCTGCCCGGCCACCTGGCTGGCAAGCAGCGGTTGGCCACCTGGCTGGCCAGCAGCTGGCCATCAGCTGGGTACCTGATTGGCTGTCTATCTCGTCTGTCGTCTGTATCTTTCTGTCTCTGTCTCTATCTGTCTCTTCTCACAGGAACACATAAAAATAAAATTATACAAGTGTAAATTACCTAGGATAACTAAAAATCAAGACAAAGTGTTATACGGCTTGGATCTGTGTAATACCAGTTGGTTTGAGCATCTCTGAGACAAGCAGACAGAAAGGAGCGACACACAGGCAGCAACAGACAGACAGACAGGTTTGCATAACAAATAAAGGGAAGCAATGTAAACTCGTCAACTGTCATCACTGTAATTACTGGACTGATAAGAAAGATAAGACTACGGCTCACCCTTTGTGAAATGTCACCAGTCATCATTAGTGGAGATCAGATAGATAAGGCAGCATGCTTCAAGGGAACTTTTATTATTATTATTATTATTATTATTCACTATTATTATTATTATTATTATTATTATTATTCACTATTATTATTATTCACTATTATTATTATTATTATTTTTAAATATCATTATTATTAATTTATACAATTTCTACCTAATTTTAGTGCCAGAACACAGATTGGCAGAAATCACAAGAACTACTATAAATTGTGATTATGAGAACATAACTACAGTGGTCCCTGGTTTGTGCATCTCCAAACTCGAACATTTATGTAAGGTATTTTCTGTGTTGTTGGGAAGTGTATTTTTGGGGTCTGAAACAGACAGACAACCTACGTGCTTTATTTTAAGGAATAAATTGTTGGGGTAATGGCACTTGAGCAGCATTCTGGAACGAATTTTCGGCGAAAACCGAGGGACCACTGTACAGACCCAAATTCTTTTTTTTTTAATCCTATAACACTTAAAAAATGTGTTTTATTTCTATAAAAAAAATTTTTTTTTTCAAAAGATTCAGGGCACTGGGCAGCTAACGTAAATATACGTGTGGACCGTTTGGGTAAAGGAGGGGTTTGGGATATTGGCTGTTTGGAGGACATCTAAACTGTCATATCAAGTGCCTCTGCAAAGACAGTGATTATTGTGAATGATGGTGAAAGTATTTCATTTGTTTTTGGGTCATCCTGCCTTGGGGGAGATGGTCAATGTGTTAAAAATAAGAAATTGATACATGTCACTGTTAGTGATAGAAATGTTTAAAGTCGTTTATTCGTAAAGGAAAGGATGGGGGAGGGGGGTAAAAGAGATTGTGTGCAAGGGGCTTGGACATGAAGCAGGTATGTGTGAGCGTGTTAGATAAGAGTGAATGGAGCCGAATGGTTTTCAAACTTGACGAGCTGTTGGAGGTGAGCAGGGAAATTTTGTGAAGGAATTCAGGAAAACTGGTTAGCCAGAGTGGGTGGGGTACAATGCCTGCTCTTTAAAGAAGGGGTTGGGATATTTATTTGCTGTTTGAGTGACCATCTAAACTGTCATACATCTGCATGCCCTGCAAAGACGTGATTATGTGTGAATGATGGTGAAGTGTTTTTTCTGTTTACCCTGCCTCGGAAGGAGACAGCAGGTGTTAAAAAAACATGCAGCACAAAGATAAAGTTGAAGACTAAAATTATATTTTGTTTGTGCATTTTTTACTGTATTCCCAATACAGTAGGCCTATCAGGTTTTTTATGTTCTTATATGTTTGAGGTATGGATTAGGTTGTCAATTTAAAACATAAACAGTAAGATTGTTAGTAAAGGTTTATCATAATCTCTGCTCAGGATGAACAGTATGCCAGGACTGAAAAGACTTATTCCTACTGATGTACAGTATGCATGCTATTTTTTATATTTTTAAACTGGATTTCAGGTTAAGCTGCTATCCTACTTCAGTTCATTTCAAAGTTTGGTATATACCACCTCCAGGATGCAAGGCAGAGCCCATGACAGTCAGCTAACACCAAAGTACCCATTTTCATATGTTAACAGAAGCAAAAAAGGGTGAAGACTTGACCAGGTTGAGTCCCCCTGGGACTCAACCTGGTCCCTTCACTTGAGTCAAAGGTGCTATCACTGAGCATCAACCAGCCTCTTATGATTATGTAGGGCAATGGACCACTAACAGTAAAGCCTGGTTGAACAAATAATCAAGAAGACTGGCCAAACCAAGATGCAATGGCAGGAAAAAAACTTTCAAACCAGTTACACTCAAATGAAATACACAGGGCTGGTTACTTATAAATGAAAAAAAGGGAATAAGGTGAATATGAATGATTAGGCATGCACAGATAGTCTTGGCATGTTGTCATCAAGCATAATGGCATAGTATATTCACTGTTTATATCAATTTGGTTAAGTTTTATGCTATTCTAGTGCAGTTTCTATGAACCTTTTTCCTTTTTGTTTTTATTTTTTGCCATGTTTAATAAAAGTATTTTTACTGTTGTTTATAACACTAGTGAATTTGTAGTCAGAAATTCCTTTCTCCAAATTTCTATATTTCTTATTTATAAATTTTGAACTGCTTAAAGTACAATAAATCCTAATGCAGCTGCTACATTCATGTTTTCTCTATACATGATAACATTATTGTTTATTCCCCAGATGACTGTGTACAATTTTTATGTTTTTAGTATGCTAGCCATCTGGTAGGGAACATTTATGAAAAGATTTAAGAAAACCAGTTATGGACTCAAGTCTTAGATATGGAAAGCAGAGGTCTAAACTCGGGGAAGGACGGATGGGGATGTTGTAGTTAAGAGGGTCATTTGTATCACGATGTTCATGCATTCTGAAAAGACATCAAATGAGTGAGTGATGGGATTATATTTCCTTTTATTTGAATTACTGTTTTTTTGTAGATGGGTGATGTTAAAAGATAAGTAGATATCATAATTAAAATACAAACGAAAGAACTCAGTACAAACCATATCCATAATCCATCCCAAATCTTAAACCATGAATAAACACATTTTAACAAAAGGAAAAGCTCGCCTCTATTTACTCAAGTTTCAAACTTCATCACTATTTCAAGGGACCCAGCACATGAGTAGTAGGATCACATGCAAATCAAATCTAAACATGCAAAATACTGTATAACAAATAATATGCAAGGACCGGATAACAAGGCTGATTTGGAGTCCTGCTTCATGGCCATGAAAAGTCCAACCAGGTCCATGTAACATTGTGATATTCTAGAGTTGGAACAACTAATCTAAAATTAGATACATCTTCCAAGTTCTTTTCTTTCTTGCCCTTTAGCTCACACGTACTGGTAGTTCTGGAATCTTGATGAAACAAATATTTGTTCTGCTCAGCCCGTTGCTGGATAAAGTGAAAAAATTAGCACAGGAAAATTTTCAAAATTGAATTATAATTATATGTATAGTTTTTTAACTATACATCTTTCCAACAAGAAAATTAAGAGTTCCAATTAAGCATTGCTCATTTTTTTTCAACACGCCAGCCATCTCCCACCGAAAAGGGTGACCCAAAAAAACACTTTCGCCATCATTCACACATAATCACTGTCTTTACAGAAGCTCCCAGATATGACAGTTTAGATGTCACCCATACAGCCAATAACTCAAACCCTTCTTTAAAGTGTAGGCATTGTATTCCCACCCTCCAGGACTCAAGTCTGGCTAAATGGTTTCCTGAATCCCTTCACAAATATTACCGTGCTCACACTCCAACAGCTTGTCAGATCCCAAAACCATTCGTCTCCATTCACTCCAATCTAACATGTTCACACATGCCTGCTGCATGTTCAGGCCCTTGCACACTAAACCTCTTTTTACCCCCTCCCTCCATCCTTTCCTAGGATGACCCCTACCCCTCCTCCTCCCTGCACTACAGATTTATACACCCTCCAAGTCATTCTATTTTGCTCCACCCTCTTAAATGACCAAACCACCTCAACAGCCCCTCTTCAGCCCTCTGAATAATACTTTTAGTAACTCCACACCTCCTGCTAATTTTCACACTACGAATTCTCTGCATAATATTTACACCACACACTGCCCTTGGACAACATCTCCACAGCCTGCAACCTCCTCCTCACTGCAGCATTCACAACGCATGCTTACACCCATATACGAGTGTTGGTACCACTATACTCTTGTACTTTCTTCTTGCCTCCATGGATAACATTTTTTATCTCCATAGATACTTCAATGCACCACTCACCTTTTTTCCTTCATCAATTTATGGTTAACCTCGTCCTTCATAAACTCATCTGTGAGAAATCTACTTTCAAATATCTGAACACATTCACTTCTTCCATACTCCCTCCCTCCAATGTGATATCCAATTTTTCTTCACCTAAATTGTTTGATACCCTCATCACCTTACTCTTATCTATGTTCACTTTCAACTTTCTACCTTTACACACCCTCCCAAACTCGCCACTAACCTTGCAACTTCTCTCTAGAATCTTGCAAAAGCACAGTATCGTCAGCAAAAGTAACCCTGACAACTCCCATTTTGTATTTGATTCTCCATAATTTAATCCCACCCCTCCCCAATACCCAATACTTAGAATATAGTTATTATATATTTAATTTTTAATAACACATCGACCAATTCCCACCAAGGCAGGGTGGCCCAAAAGAAAAATTTCATCATCATTCACCCATCACTGTCTTGTTTTACACTACAGTTATAACACTGCAACATTAACACCCCTCCTTCAGAGTGCAGACACTGTACTTCCCATCTCCAGGACTCAAGTCCAGCCTGCCGGTTTCCCTGAATCCCTTCATAAATGTTACTTTGCTCACATTCCAACAGGACGTCAAGTATTAAAAACCATTTGTCTCCATTCACTCCCATCAAATACGCTCATGCATGCTTGCTGGAAGTCCAAGCCCCTCGCACACAAAACCTCCTTTACCCCCTCCCTCCAACCTTTCCTAGGCCGACCCCTACCCCACCTTCCCTCCACTATTATATATTATTTTGTTAAAATACACTGGAATGAATATTTTTCTGGTGCAACTTAATTAACTTGACTTATATAATACAGTGGTACCCCGAGTTTTGGACATAATTCGTTCCAGAAGGCTTCGAGTGCTGTTACCAAACGAATTTGTTCCCATAAGGAATAATGTAAATTAAATTAGTCCATTTCAGACCCCCAAAAATACACTTACAAAAGCACTTACAATAATACACTTACATAATTGTTTGAGTTGGGAGCTGTACGAAACTCGGGTTGCCACTGTACCATGTAATGAATGAGATAATGACCCTTGCTGAATGTTACTTTATCTTAAAATGGAGTTTTTAAGAACAACCTTGTGAGGGAAAAGTCCATAGATAGGAGTAATGAAAGTGTGTATGTATGTATGGTGATAGTCGTGTGGTAGTCTGCTTGTTAAGGTAGAGTGAGTGTCTAGCTCCCGCTATCCCCCCTCCCCTTTTTCCACCTGGTGAGAGGTGAAGTGCGAGGCTCCAGCCAAGGGGATAATCACTTGACTAGCCGCTCCCAACACCACTAAGTATTCACAGCTGCTCCTGTCTTAATTTATTTTATTTAAGAGCTTAACTCTTAGATTAATTATGGAGCCGTAATTATGCTCTGCCCTGCCTTGCCTTAAAGAAAAGTAATTTGTTTAAGTCTCTCACCATTTCTTTTAAAGGCCTTATGCCTACTATGAGAGTGATTATTAGAGTGGTGAGTAACTATGTCTTTTGATTTCATTACAGCCTTCTGGGCCAGCTAGGGTCATCTGGCACAAAGCCGAGGGTGTCCGATGGAGCAGTACCCATTGGGGCCACGAGACGCCATTTGAAACCTTTATACTCGTCAACTGTGGTTCAACTAGAACCAAAACCCAGGCAACTACGTTATTCTTCAAATGGACGACACCTGAGTCCCTGGTATCTTGAATGACTATTTGAGTTTCCAACTTGGTTTTGGAAACACCAGTCAACCAGTGGTTGTGGAAACATCTGTCGATCCATCAACAACAGCAAGGAGTTCAGACAACAAGAACAACTCAGAGCTTCCGTGTCAAGAACATGAACACGTTCATCTACCAACATCTGTATAAATTACCTTTGAATTCAGGTATGCATTATTTATCTTTCATTTTTCATTTTGTCTTTAAGATAAGATTTGAGGTTTATGTTTAAGTGTTTAATATTTTCATAAAACTTTCTATTAAATAAAGTGCTTATCTTCATTGTTATCATTCTCTTTTCCATTTTTGTAATTTTCCTAAGGAGGAGCCAGCCTTGATTCATCTTGGCTTAAAGATTGAACCAGGACTGAGTAATAAACCTTACAAACCTCATCATTTAGTAAGGCTTTCAATGTACATATATAACATATTTTATCTAACATTTGTTGAATATCATTAGTACATCATACTGACATGTAAACTGCATCCTCATATGGCTCCTTAGAATTTACTAAATAATAAGCCACTATGCTGGCTAGACTTTTAAAACTATGACCTAATCTAATGATACTTAGAAAGTACTGAGGAAAACCTTTGCTAGACATTAAATAACTTCGACTAAGTTAAGTGATCTACATCTGAAAGATCTAGTGTAGTCAATGTACTTACTAAAATATCCTGCCATCATTGACGCCATGTTTACGTCCATCCCACAGACGTTTGCCACCATCCATAAGTACTCATTCTCTATGGTAGGACTACAGTACAGGTATTTAAAAGATTTGGTGATTGTTATAGTCTCTATTTGTTTTAGTCAAGTCAAGGCAGGATATACTAGTTAATTCTGCCACCTTTGTTTGGAGCTTGAAGTTATTTTAGGGATAGATTCCAGGGACTCGAGATTTTCCGGTGACAAATTTCTTTATTGAGCTCTTGTTTATTATATCAAGAGAACTGTCATAGGACTCTCTTAATTTTAGTAGGAAGATTGGATGGTCAAGTGATCCCATTCTACTTACTGTTTGGTCGGAGCCAGGCATAGAACCCTCCGGTCACATTTATACTGTTTAATCGAAGCAGGGATTGAACCCTCCGGTTTGTTTACAGTTTTAGCGGAGCAGGATATGAACCCTCCGTTTTCTTTGATAACTGTTTAATTTTCACCTAGTAAGTAAAGTTATCCCTGCAAATATGGAGGAATATAAGTTTTGGTTAAATACCAGTATGAGTTTAGGTATAACGGGGAAAGCTCTTGAATCTTTTATTGTTGCAAAGATCCAAGAAAAAGAGGAAAAGGAGAGAGAAAAATTGAGCGAGAAGAGAAAAAGGAGAGAAAGAATTGAGCGAGAAGAGAAAAAGGAGAGAGAGAGAAATGAAAGAGAGAGACAAGAGAGACAGTTAGAAAGAGAGAAAGAAGATAAAAGAAAGTGATAGACTTGATTGTGAGGAGAGAGCTAAAGTACGTGAGGAACGGGCTAGAGAGAAAGAACTAGAGAAAAGAGCAAAAGATGGAGAACATGAAGAGCGAGCTAAAGAGAATGAATTAAGGGAGAGAGAGAAAGATCGTGAAGTAGAGAGAGCTTGCCTGGAATTGGAGAATAAAAAATTAGCTTTTACACAAAAGAAATTGAATGAAGGTGTAATGGAACAACATGCCGCTAGTTCCTATATTCCCAAACCTAATTTACCTCCCTTCACAGAGGGAGAAGACATAACTTCCTATATAATTAGATTTGAAAATACAGGTACCCTCTGTGAATGGCCATTTGATTCTTGGGCTACTAGGTTTTGCATGTTATTTTCAGGGACAGCCTTGAATATCTAAGCAACTTTATCTCAGGATATAATTTGTGACTATACCTTGCTCAAAAAGGCAATTCTTAAGGCTTACCAAAAGACCACAAACTCTTATAGGAAAGATGTCAGGTATGCCACATTACAACACAGTCAGAACTTCCAGCAGTTACAGATTACTCTCTTTCGTTTGTTCGATTTTTAGATAGAGAGCGCAGGAATTGATCACGATTATGAATCTCTTAGAGATTTCATGGTTGCCGACCAGTTCCTGACGGCTCTTCCCCACCAGATACGAACCTTCATTAAAGAACGTAATCTGCTTAAAGCTGCGGAAGTTGCTGAGGCCGTTGACTTATATGCAGAGGCACATAATTCCTATAAGGACCTAAAGGGATCGAACCCTAATGGCAAAAGTTCACTGGGTGTTAGGAAGACTAAGCATTCGTTCCCTAGGCTTTCTTACCTTGTTTATCTCACTCCAAAATTTTTTCTTGTTTTCAGCAAAATTTCTTGACAGAGCCTCTCCCATTCTTTCATCTGCTCTTCTTTTGCACTCTCTTCACCTTTCTTTTACTCTCCATATACTCTGCTCTTCTATTAACAATTCTGTTTTGTAAAAACCTCTCATAAGCTACCTTTTTCTCTTTTATCACACCCTTTACTTCTTCATTCCACCACTCACTCCTCTTTCCTCAAGTAGAAGATAAACAAATATCATTTATTCCAGTTTGTCACTTATGTGGTGTAAAAGGACATAAACGCCCCGATTGCCCTTCTAAGAAAGTCCAAAAAGTTGGTAGATGTTTCAAAGACTGTAATGACCAAGCACCCCTCTGTTCAGGAACAGTTAATGGGATTAACGTATCCACTATATTAAGAGACACTGGATGCACGTGTATCGTCATTTCTGATAAACTGTTCCCTAATCTTAAACCCACTCATGCCTCCACTATTCTTTCAGACTACTTGGGCCGTACGAACACTTTTCCTACCATCCGTTGTTACACTAGGTCCAAATGGTTCACAGGTTGGACTAATGTGGTACTAGCCCCCATCACAACTTGCTCTATAATAATAGGTAACGTCAAAAGTGCCGTTCCTCTTTCGGAGACCGACTTTTCATCACCACCCGTAGACGCAAGTTTTTCAGCTTTTCTTCCTTCCAATGTAGATAAACGCCTTGACATTTCTGTTGCGGAATCTTCCATATCTCAGGGTAGTATTCATTTGGAGGTTGGAACAGATGATACTGCGCTCAGAATTGAGATAGCAGGATCACCTGTTCACTCGTCAGATGAAAGTAAAGATATCGCCTCCAACACTATACTATCTGTCTCGAGTAAGGCAAAGACTAAAGCTCAGGCTTTGCCTGCTATTAATTCTTTGATTGTCCCAGATTTTATGTCCAAAGATAACTATCAATTTACACCGGAATTCCCCTTCACTTCGGGATTGCCATAGTTATGCTTTAAATAATAAAGTTATCCACGGAAGATACTCGTCACATAAATTTGAATATCGCAACGGGATCTTATATAAATCTGTGTATAAATCTAATTCTCGGGAAATAGATTATTCCCTCCTTGTTATTCCTAGCCAATGCCGAGAGATAGTTCTCAAAATGGCTCATGACTTGCCAGTGGCCAAATACGGAGCCCATCGTAAGACGTGGCATAAAATTAAACAGACTTATTTCTGGCCACGTATGTACTCGCAGGTGTCAAAGAAGTTGGGTCAAAATAGGTGTCAATTGCACAGCACCAAATACCCACTATCCTATTTCCGGTACTTCTAATCTATAAACTTCCTCCAGCAGAAACGAGATACTCCACCATTGAAAAGGAATGTTTGGACCTTGTGTGGGATATGTCCAAACTTAAATTGTACTTACTAGGTAAGGAATTCATTCTAGAAACAGATCATAAACCATTGGTATACCTAGACACCTTTAACCCTTTGGGGGTCGACAGGCCTTCTCAGAAGTGTTCCTGGGGTCGAAAATTTTTGGAAAAAAAAAAATGATTTTTTTCTTATGAAATGATAGAGAATGTTTTTCTGATCATAACACCACCAAAATTATGAATTTTGATCGAAAACTAACGAAATTATGCTTTCGCAAAGTTATCGGTATCTATGACACTGACGCATTGGCGATTTCACCCACTTCGAGCCCTATTTTCGACAAATTCCAATGTTTCAGTCTCCTAAAATTATAGCTATTTCGCTAGAACTCAATTTCTTCTATCGAATGAGTAGAAGAAACTGCCTATTTACCAATTTCATCTACCCAAAATACTGGTCAGAAAAATGGCAATTTTCCAATTTCACACAAATTTCAAACGATGCCAATTTCAAAATAGGGTCCAGAGTAAACAAGGCAGACATTCCTGGCACTAAAATAACATGTTCTCTGTTCATTAGCCACGTCTCCAGGCCCCTGTTCCATTACTTTTGCTTTCCATTTTGAATTTTTATTCTCACAAAAATAGAAGATTTACTGTTATGTATACAACTGCATCATTGTAAAAATGGTATAAATAATATCAGAGCACTTGTGCATGAATATAAGACTCGCCAGTTGATGTGTATTGGACGCATGGGTGATTTGTTTACTCTTGAACATCGTCAAAAATCGAACATTTTCGCTACTTTGAGCTCAATTTCAAGGTACTTGTCATTGTCATACCAATCAAAATCATCTCTATTTCTGTAATATATCTTCCATTCTATCAAATGAGACCAAGAAAACGAGAATACATCAATAAATACCATACGAAAATCGACTGCAAAGTCGCTGTTTTAATCGAAAAAAAACGGTCAGAGTTTTTTTTCTCTCATTATGCAGTGTGTACTGCAGGATTTTTTTTATACTGCGCACACTGACCACACAGACCCATTCTTTCATATGTATGCCTACCAGACGTTTTCTGCTTAAATTGAGGCCGCTAGAATTTGGGCGTACTAGTATGGCACCAACCCATGCTCGTAAAACGTACTAGTACGGCACTGACCCCGAAAGGGTTAAGGGAACCAACAGTCGCCTCTTGAGGTGGACATTGGCACTCCAAGCTTTTAAGTTTCATATTGTGTATATCAATGGTTCATCCAATTATTTCTCTGATTGGTTAAGTCGTGACAGTCAGTAGAATATTTGAACTTATGCGATTTTTTTTTTTTTTTTGACTTTTTCCTCGCGATTTCTACTTATATTCCTTGACTATAAGTCTTAGTATGGGGAAGTGTGAGGGAAAAGTCCATAGATATGAGTAATGAAAATGTGAATGTATGTATGGTGATAGTTGTGTGGTAGTCTGCTTGTTAAGGTAGGGCGAGTGTCTAGCTCCTGCTATATCATCCCCCCTCCGGCCAAGGGGATAATCACTTGACTAGCCGCTCCCAACACCACTGTAAGTACAGTGGACCCCCGGTTTTTGTAATGCTCCAAACTCGAACAATTATGTAAGTGTATTTTTGTATGTGCTTTTGTAAGTGTATATTTGTGTTCTTATGGGAACAAATTCATTTGGTAACGGCACTTGAACAGCATTCTGGAATGAATAAATCACGAACACCGGGCTCTACTGATTCACAGCTGCTCCTGTCTTAATTTATTTTATTTTCTCCATGGGGAAGTGGAACAGAATTCTTCCTCCGTAAGCCATGCGTGTCGCAAGAGGTGACTAAATGCCGAGAACAAGGGGCTAGTAACCCCTTCTCCTGTATATATTACTAAATGTAAATGGAGAAACTTGTTTTTCCTTTGGGCCACCCCACTTTGGTGGAAACGCCGACATGTTGAAAGAAAGAAGAAGAGCTTCACCTTAGATTAATTATGGAGACGTAATTATGCTCTGCCCTGACTTGCCTTAAAGTCAAGTACAGTGGTACCCCGGTTTACGATGGTCTCCAAACTCGCCCTTTTATGTAAGTTTATTTTTTTAAATGCTTTTGTAAGTGTATTTTTGGGGGTCTAAAAGGACTAGTCTATTTTACATTATTCCTTATGGGGATAAATTCGTTTGGTAATGGCACTTGAACAGTATTCTAGAACGAAAAAATATCGTAAACCGGGGTACCACTGTAATTTGTTTAAGTCTCTCACCCTTTCTTTTAAAGGCCTTATGCCTACTATGAGAGTGATTATTAGAGTGGTGAGTAACTATGTCTTTTGATTTCATTACAGCCTTCTGGGCCAGCTATGGTCATCTGGCACAAAGCCGAGGGTGTTGATGGAGCAGTACCAATGCCAATTTCAAAATAGGGTCCAGAATAAACAAGGCAGATATTCCTGGCACTAAAATAACATCTTCTCTGTTCATTAGTCAGGTCTCCAGGCCCCTCTTACATTACTTTTGCTTTCCATTTTTAATTTTTATTCTCACAAAAAATAGAAGATTTACTGTTATGTATACAACTGCATCATTGTAAAAATGGTATAAATAATATCAGTGCACTTGTGCAAGAATATTAGACTCGCCAGTTGATGTGTATTGGACGCATGGTGTGATTTATTTACTCTTGAACATCGGCCAAAATCAAACATTTTCGCTACTTTGTGCTCAGTTTCAAGGTACTTGTCATCGTGAAACCAGTCAAAATTATCTCTATTTCTGTAATATATCATCCATTCTATCAAATGAGACCAAGAAAACGAGAATATAAGCATAAATACCATACGAAAATAGACTGCAAAGTCGCTGTTTTAAACCAAAAACACGGTCAGAGTTTTTTTTTTTCCTCATTATTCACTGTGTGGTGCAGGAATTTTTTTATACTGCGCACACTGACCGCACAGACCCATTCTCTCACATCTAGGACTAACAGCCTGTTTCTGCTTGATTTGAGGGCGCTAGAATTAAGGCGTACTAGTACGACGAAAACCCTGGCGCGTAAGCCGTACTAGTATGACCGAAACCCTGAAAGGGTTAAATGGTCCAAACGTATATATACGTTAGTACTGCTACTGCCCCAAACGTATACTATTTACGTTTTATTTTTCCTGCCTCCAAATTTGGCACGATTGGCCTGAGATGCCTGGTCAGCATAGAATGGGTCTTAACACTCGGTGTGTGCCATATTAAAAAAATCTGGGACCACTTAGTACCTTGTGGGAGCACCAGTTAAATTGAGCGGCAGCTAGAGCAAACACTGCGGCAAACACCAAGGATTCACTGATGTCATGTCATATTAACACTCCCCTTTGAAGTGGAAAGTGATGTCGGCAGGCTGGCAGGCCAGCTGGCTGGTCAGCTGAGTACCTGATTGGCTGTCTATCTGTCTGTATCTATCTGTCTCTGTCTCTATCTGTCTCTATCTCACAGGAAAACATACGAAAATACAATTATACATAGTGTAAATTACCTAGGATAACTAAAAAAATCACGACGAAGTGATATAATGTGCTTGTGATCTGCATAATACCAGTTGATTTATGAGCTACTCTCTGAGACAAGCAGACAGAAAGGAGACGTCACATAGGCAGACAGATACAGACAGGTTTGTATAACAAATAAAGGGAAGCAGTGTAAGCTCGTTAAATGTCATCACGGTAATTACTGGACTGATAAGAAGAGATAAGACTACCCTCACCCCTCATCAAATGTCACCAGTCATCATTAGTGGAGATCAGATGAGATAAGGCAGTGACACATATCTTACATATTGGCTTCAAGGGAACTTTATTAATACTATTATTATTATTATCATTATTATGCACTATCATTATTATTATTATCCTTATTATTATTATTATCATTATTATTCACTATCATTATTATTATTATTATTTTTATGCACTATCATTATTATTAATATTTGAGTACAATTTCAGTACCTAATATTACTGTCAGAACAAAGATTGGCTATGAAATCACAAGAACTACTATAAATTGTAATTATCAGAACATAAAAATTATAAAAAAATAATAATAAAAAGAGAAAAAAAGGTATATCGGCAACAATTCTGCAAGGAGCAGGACTCCTGTTGCTGTTAGGTGAGCATCCAGTGCCAACTTCTCCGCCTCATATCTCGGTAAGTACCGACCCTAAATTTGTTTTTTATCCTATAACACTTAAAAAAATGTGCTCTATTTCTATATTTTTTTTTTTTCAAAATATTCGGGGCACTGGGCGTGCAAATGTATATATACGTTTGGACCGTTTAAGGGTTAAGTAGCTATGATTTTCATATGCTATTTCAGACTCTATATGGTTTTGAAGCATGGGTGGTGAATGTTGCAACAAGGAGAAGGCAGGAGGCAGTGGAGATATGTCTGAGGGCAATGTGTGGTGTGAATATAATGCAGAGAATTAGGAGGTGCGGGATTACCAAAACTATTATCCAGAGGGCTGAGGAGGGGTTGTTGAGAGGATGGAACAAAATAGAATGACTGAGAGTGTATAAATCTGTAAGGGAGGGAAGGAGGGGTAGGGGTCAGCCTAGGAAAGGTTTGAGGGAGGGGGTAAAGGAGGTTTAATGTGTGAGGGGCTTGGATTTTCAGAAAGCATGCATGAGTGTGTTTGATAGGAGTGAATGGAGACAATGGTTTTTTAGGACTTGACGTTCTGTTGGAGTGTGAGCAAGGTAACATTTATGAAGGGATTCAGGGAAACCGGCAGGTCGGATTTGAGTCCTGGAGATGGGATGTACAGTGCCTGCACTATGAAGGAGGGGTGTTAATGTTGCAGTTTTATAACTGTAGTGTAAGTGCGTCTCTGGCAAGACAGTGATGGAGTGAATGGTGATGAAAGTTTTTCTTTTTCAGGCCACCCTGCCTTGGTGGGAGACAGCCGATGTGTTAATAAAAAACAAATACAAACTAATATATTTATATCTAGTAACCACATTCACATCTATAATATTTAACCTTAAATTAGAAGTTGTTGTGACTGACGCTCTCTGCCAATCCCTAGGTACCTTCCCTTCTTTCATACATTTCTTCTTCTTTCAACACGTCGGCCGTTTCCCACCGAAGCGGGGTGGCACAAAAGGAAAAACGAAAGCTTCTCCTTTTACATTTAGTAATATATACAGGAGAAGGGGTTACTAGCCCCTTGCTCCCGGCATTTTAGTCGCCTCTTACGACACGCATGGCTTACGGAGGAAGAATTCTGTTCCACTTCCCCATGGAGATAAGAGGAAATAAGAACAAGAACTAGTAAGAAAAAAGAAGAAAACCCAGAGGGGTGTGTATATATATGCTTATACATGAATGTGTAGTGTGATTTAAGTGTAAGTAGAAGTAGAAAGATGTACCTGAAATCTTGCATGTTTATGAGACAGAAAAAAGACACCAGCAATCCTACCATCATGTAAAACAATTACAGGCTTTCATTTTACACTCCCTTGCCAGGACAGTAGTACCTCCCTGGGCGACTGCTGTCTACCAACCTACTACCTAGGTTTCATACATTTATTAAACAAAAAAAGACCAACCACTCCAACACTATATCATCCCCTGCTTTTAAAATTTCTGTCATGATCCCATCAGTTCCATCTGCTTTATCCCCTTTCATTCTACGTAATGCCTCACGCACCTTCCCCACACTCACATCCTGCTCTTCTTCACTCCTAAAAGATGCTATACCTCCCTGGCCAGTGCATGAAATTACCGACTCCCTTTCTTCATCGACATTTAAAAGTTCCTCAAAATATTCCCGCCATCTACTCAATACCTCCACTTCCCCATCTACTAACTCCCCTACTCTGTTTTTAATTGACAAATCCATTCATTCCCTAGGCTTTCTTAACTTGTTTATCTCATTCCAAAAGTTTTTCTTATTTTCAGCAAAATTTCTTGATAGTGCTTCTCCCACTCTATCATCTGCTCTCCTTTTGCACTCTCTCACCACTCTCTTCACCTTTCTTTTACTCTCCATATACTCTGCTCTTCTTATAACACTTCTGCTTTGTAAAAACCTCTCATAAGCTACCTTTTTCTCTTTTTATCACACCCTTTACACACCCTTTTAACCCTTAAATGGTCCAAACGTATACAGTGGACCCCTGAGTTTCGTAAACCCCGGAAATCGTACATTTATGTAAGTATAATATTGTAAGTGCTTGTGGAAAAGTATTTTTGGGGGTCTGAAATAGACTAACCTACGTGACATTTTTCCTTAAGGGAGTAAATTCGTTCGGTAATGGCACTTGAGCAGACTTCAGGAGTGAAGTTTTTACGAAACTCGGGGGTCCACTGTATATACGTTACCTCGCCCAGTGCCCCGAATATTTTGAAAAAAAAAAAAAAATTATAGAAATAAAGAGCACAATTTTCTAAGTGTTATAGGATAAAAATAAAAACTTTAGGGTCAGTACTTACCGAGATATGACACTACAAAGTTGGCACTTGGCGATCACCTGACGGCAACATGAAGCACTGCCGCTTGCAGAAAATCTACATATTTACCATTTTCTTCCATTTTTTTTTTAATATTCTTGGTTTTTATTATATATGATAGCTATTTTACAGTAAATCTTTTGATTTCAATGTCAATTGTTCTTTATACACCAATATTATATACGAAATTATTATCATACTGACACAAACACACATGTACACACTGATAGGTGATTTTGCACACCTGGCTGAATCACATTCTATTATCTACAACTATATACAAGTATGCATTTATATGTCCCACTTATGTTTCTATAAGTCCACAATTGTATAATACTCCATGAAGCATGGATTCATACAGAGTGCCACCCCACACTGGTGACATATGAATCGTGTGTCCTTCCGCTGTTGTGGTCGTTTTGTGGTGGTAGCACACACAACACGCTTCTTCTTTCTGGGAATGCTTCTTCTTTGGGGTAGGTGGTAAAGGTACCAGGTAGTGACAGTTAGGGATGATTCAGGCTGGCACTTTCCCCACTGGCTGTGGTTGTGGTTTTGAGGAACAAGTCGCTGTTGAGGGGCAGGTACAGGTGTGGTACCATACTTTTTTGTTATCTGTTTTACGATATTCAGGGAGAATTCTGCAAAATGTTGTCGTTTTCCAGTCTTTATTTCATACATATTGAATGCGTTGATCACTGCAATGTCTACAAGGTGGAAAAACAGTTTTATATACCACTTCCGACTCGTACGCACACAGTCAACAAACACTATCATCATGTCACACTTGTCAACTAGTCGCATATTGTTCGTATAGTCGACGACAACAGCTGGTTTGACAATACAGTGGTCCCTCGGTTTTCGTGCATCTCCAAACTCGAACATTTATGTAAGTGTATTTTCGTAAGTGCTGTTGCAAGTGTATTTTTGGGGGTCTGAAATAGACTAACCTACATGACATTATTTCTTAAGGAAGTAAATTCGTTCGGTAATGGCACTTGAGCAGCATTCTGGAACGAATTTTCGGCGAAAACAGAGGGACCACTGTATGTTCATTGGTGAGCCGGCTCATTTTGTCTGTTTGTACCATCTCGTTTCTGTGGATGGTTGACAGAAATGTCACGTCCTGTTTGTCATGCCACGTCAGTGCCATGATGTCATTGGCATAAAACATTTGCACTGCACCTTCAGCACTGCCACTGACGCTTGGCATATGTTTTCTATTCCTTCTCACTGTTCCACATATATCAGTATTGTTCATACGCAGGAAATCAGCGAGCATAGGGCTTGTATACCAGTTGAATGTGTACAATGTATGGCCCTTGCCAAGGTATGGTTCCATCATCCTGCGAACAACATCACCAGAAATGCCCAACATGCGCCTGGTATCGTCGAGTGTTTTTTTCCAGGTGTATACAATGACATCTAACACAAGACCTGTCTCACAGTCGCACATAAAAAGTTTTATACCAAAGCGATGACGTTTGCTCGGAATATATTGCTTGAATGACAGGCGTCCCTTGAATAGAATCAAGGACTCGTCGACAACAATGTTCTTGAAAGGATGAAAGTATGCACTGAATTTCTGCTTCAGGTACATAAACACTTCCCGGATTTTGTATAGAAGGTCATTTCTGTTGGGCATATTTCTGTCTGAGAAGTGCAACATTCGTAGCAACAGAATGAATCTGTTACAGGAAAGGAGGTCACGGAAGACAGGAGTACTGATGAAGTGGTCTGTGGACCAGTAGTTACGTATATTGTTCTTATAGGTATGTGGCATAAGCATGAGAGTGGCAAGGAATAAATACATTTCAGCCACTGTTGTGTCTTTCCATCTGCGCAGCCGTGACGATTCTCCAACCTCTGCTGTGTTGTCCATGACATAGTGATAATAATTGTTTGTCTGGGTCACTATCAAGTTCATTATAGGCTCGTCAAAGTATAACTGGAAAAAGTCTAACTCTGTAAACTCATTTGTTATGGGACATTCTGGCAGGATGCCACTTCCACTCACATCAAAATCAAAAGGCTGTGGCACGAATGCACTGTGTCCACTTCCACTCTCAGTCACATGGTGCAGGGTGGACCTGTTGCATGGGGTGTGGGGGAGCAGGTGGGAGGACAGGAGTGGAGGCAGTACATGGCTGAGGGGGTGCCGGGGTGTCCTTTGTCTGTCCAGACACCGTGCCACCCACCACTTCTTCCTCCATCCCCGCAAATTCACCTTCATGATCACTATCACTATCAGTGGCCGGGGTTTTGGATTGTGACCTGCCACGACCCATGGGGACTGCATATGGCACACTGCCTGAACGTAGGCGCCGACGCCTAAAAGTATGCTTCACAGGTGAATAATGAACATCACTATCACTAGACGAATCCTGCAATGGCATAAAATCAATCTCATCATCACTCACATCACTTTCACTATCACTAAAACACCGGGAAAATGATAGTTTCCTCTTGCATAGTTGCCTATGGGAAACACTCGCCACTCCAGAGGTGCTTGGCCCAGGGTCTTGTGTGGCCACACTGGCCACCCCAGAAGTGCTTGGCCTAGGGACTGGTGTGGCCACACTGGCTACCCCAGAGGTGCTTGGCCCAGGGTCTGGTGTGGCCACAGTGGCCACCCCAGAGGTGATGGGATGAGGGTTATCTGGGTTATCGTCGATATTTTCACTAATTCCTTGATTAATAGTGGCCACATCGGTGTCAAATCCACTAATCTCACGTTGTATATCACTTTCCTCGAATAGTAGAGGGTTAATACGACGAGGCGTGAGTGAATCACGAGGATGTGCCATGATGTTGACCCAAGATGGAGCTGAATGTAACTGGTCCTACCATGTGGTACCCAGGCGTCCAGGATTTTTTAACCCGGCGCACACTGAGTGCTCAGACCCATTCTCTCATGCCTAGGCGACTCAGGCCTATCGAGCCAATTTTGAAGAAATGAAAAATAAAACGTAAATATACGTTTGGGGCAACAGCAGTACCAACGTAAATATACGTGCGGACCGTTTAAGGGTTAAAGATGTACAGTTAATATTGCATATGCAATAATTACAGAATTACTGCCTCCAACTTCTTTATTATACAGTGGACCCCTGAGTAACGAACACCCCGGAAATCGTACAATTATGTAAGTATAATATTGTAAGAGCTTGTGGAAGTGTATTTTTGGGGGTCTGAAATAGACTAACCTACATGACATTATTCCTTAAGGGAGTAAATTCGTTGGTAATGGCACTTGAGCAGGCTTCTGGGATGAAGTTTTTACGTTACTCGGGGTTCACTGTATATGGTAGGCACAGGACTATATCTGAATGCAATTACCTTCATAATTTCTACATCATCTTTATCCTGCAGAGATACATAGAAGCTGGATTCCTTGTGGGACTTCCTGAGAGATGCCTGCTTCTTGCTACCTCGAGGGTTTTGATCTGATGACAAATATGGGAAGATAAAAAAATAGACATTTTGGTGGTATATAATAAGTCTAGAAAGGTGTTAATAATGAGTAAAAGTCTATAACAGTAAATATATTCTAGCAGTAAGTGATGAAGTATTTAGGCTCAGAGTGAAAATAAATGAAGCCTAGAAAGCTTTTTATTTTTTTCATTGTGGGGCATGAGAAGTAAAAATTGGGAATATTTTAAAGATTTTACAAAGTCATTCCGATAAATACGGTAATAAAAATGTTCTCATTCAAAAGTGAGTTATTATGCCAAGTTTTACCTTTTGTTAATTCCAGGGATTATTGTCCCCTGTCTGGTCCCAGACCGGTGCTGAAAGACATCAACTGCTTCCTTGATAGGTTATTAGATCACTGAATGTGTATTGTCATAACTACCATAACATCATATTCAGGATGGCTGGACATGAATCTTACAGCAAAATACAGATGTCTTTTAATGTCTACTGCAGAGATGTGATATAAATTACTACTACACCAGGACTGATACACTGGCATCACAGTGTGACAAATGTATAAACAAGTCTGGAGATTGTGAGACAGTAATGTACTGTATACTGATCTTAATAATGGCTGTACAGTGGACCCCTGGATTTCGTCAAAAATTCAAATTCGTTACTGAACGAATTTGTTCCCAAAAGGATGAATGTAAATTAGATTAGTCCATTTCAGACCCTCAAAAATACACTTACAAAAGCACTTACAAAAAATACACTTACATAATTGATCGAGTTGGGAGCAGTACGAAATCCAGGGGTCCACTGTACATATATTTACATTACACAGGAATAAATTCACTTACATGGAAGTGTTTACCTTATTTACTGCAATGACCTCATAGCTTACAATATTTAAGCTAATAAACCACAGAATGGGTGGGGTTTGAACTCATGGCAAGAGAGTCCTAAAATTTCAGGCCAGTGGGTAAGCCACTCGGCCAGCTGGCTACAATAAGATTCATCCAACTAGTCATTTGAGCTTATGTACTAGCATTAATGTGAAAATGTGTAGTGTTAGAAGAGATTTTAGCAAAAGAATAGCTAGAAAAATTAACATTAACAACTGAAGTGAATAAATGAATGAACAGAATCCATTGGATAGGGTACTCAAACTGTGGTCCTGACAGGTAGCAGGTTAGGTGCTGAACCACTGACCTAAGATGCTTATGAATAGGAAGGTTTCACAGACAGCATTTTCCGAGACATGTCTGCATCAGAGGTCCCCGTCTGTTTTTCTGTTTATTCATTGCAAGATTATTTATTATGACTTACCTTGAGTTTAAAGTGAATAAGTGTGTATTACCATGAATAACAATACAGTGGTACCCCGGTTTACGATATATTTTCGTTCCAGAATGCTGTTCAAGTGCCAGTACCAAACGAATTTATCCCCATAAATACACTTACGAATTTATCCCCAAAAATACACTTACAAAAGCATTTAAAAAAATAAACTTACATAAAAGGGCGAGTTTGGAGACCATCGTAAACCGGAGTACCACTGTATTGCTTACATATTTCATTCACATTAATGTGTTTTTAAAAGTACAATATCAGAAGCTCTGGCTCATGATGCCTTAACCAAAAATAAATCCATCCTTCAAAATTGAAAAACTTGCTTTCTTTCTGTAGTTCCCAGTTTGATCCTATTTTTGATACATTATGCCATAATTATGCATAATCAGAAGTACTGTCCTGACCATTATGAAGAAGTAGAGTTTACTGTCTATTTAAGTTTAATGGTTTTGAAAAATGTTAATGATGTTAACAGATATTCAGTTTACAATAAAAGTAATTAAACATGCACAAATTATGATTAACCCTTTGACTGTTTCGGTCGTATATATACGTCTTACGAACCACTGTTTCGGACATATCTATACGCCTAAATTCTAGCGGCCTCAAATCAAGTGGGAGAAAGCTGGTAGGCCCACATGTGAGAGAATGGGTCTGTGTGGTCAGTGTGAGCAGTATAAAAAAAAATCGGGCAGCCAGTGGTGCATTGTGGGAACGCCATTTCAGTAGTCCATGTTCAGCATGCCTAGCGGTAAGAAATACCTGACTCCCAGGCGAATCTAGGACTCTTCTCTTCCCAAGTGATAGCTCTAACACAGATGGAAGTGTCTCTGAAGATGAATTTCATGGTTTTGAGGAGTTTGTGACCGAAAGCAATGCCCAGGATACGAGAAGGAAGGAAGGAAGAAAGAAAGAAAGTAAGGAAGGAAGGAAGAGATGAGAGAAAGGAAGGAAAACAGAGATGAAGGGAAGGAAGGAAAGAAGAGATAAAAGGAAGGAAGGAAAGAAGATAAAAGGAAGGAAGGAAGGAAAGAAGAGATGAGAGGAAGGAAGGAAAGAAGAAGGAAGGAAAGAAGAAAGAAAGGAAGGAAGGAAAGAAGAAGGAAGGAAAGAAGAAAGAAAGGAAGGAAGGAAAGAAGGAAGGAAAGAAGAAAGGAAGGAAGGAACAAAAGAAATAAGAAAGGAAGAAAAAAAGGAAGGAACGAATGAAGGAAAAAAGGAAGGCAGGAAGGAAGAGATGTGAGGAAGGAAGGAAGAGATGAGAGGAAGGAAGAAAGAGATGAGAGGAAGGAAGGAAGAGATGAGAGGAAGGAAGGAAGAGATGAGGAAGGAAGGAAGAAATGAAGGAAGAAAGGAAGCTAGGAAGGAGGTGTGGGGAAGACATGCAACCCCTTTTGTGTTGACAGCAGTGAGGATGGTGAGTAATGGTATAATATGTCATTTTGACAGCTACCTTACCCTGACTCAGCAAATTTAGATGTCCACACACACAGCTTCAAGCGCTAAGTGAAGTTGATGGAGTGTCCAGTCATTATATATGTGTATATATATCATAGAAAAATAGCAATTGGTTGGTAGGTAAGTAGGTAGGTAAGTAGGTAAGTAAGTAGGTAGGTAAGTAGTAGGAAGTAGGTAGGCAAGTAGGTAAGCAAGTAGGTGAAGAGGAAGCATAAGTAGGTACATAAGTAGGTAAGCAAGTAGGTAAGCAAGTAGGTAATTAGGTAAGTAAGTAGGTAGGAAGGACTGTGGGGAAGAAGAGCATGGGACCCCATGGGTGTTGACAGGCAGAGGGTGGTGAGTGGTGGTATAATATGTCATTTTGACAGCAGCTGCACCCTGACTCAGCATATTTATAAGTTCTATGAAGTGTCCAGTGACTATATATGTGTATATATATAGAAACCAGAAGGAAGGAAGGAGATGAAAGGAAGGAAGGACGGTATGAAAGGAAGGAAGGACGGTATGAAAGGAAGGAAAATAGGTAGGTAGGAATGTAGGAAGGAAGGTTGGAAGGAAGGTTGGACGGAAGGTATGTAGGAAGGTAGGAAGGAAGACAGGAAGGAAGGAAGGACGGAAGGCAGGAAGGAAGGTAGGAAGGAAGGCAGGAAGGAAGGAAGGAAGGAATGACGACCCAGAAACAACAACCAGCTTCCAGATGCTAATAGCAATTCTATGAAGTGTCCAGTGATTATATATGTGTATATATATAAACCAGAAGGAAGGAAGTAAGGAAGGACGAGATGAAAGGAAGGAAGGAATGTAGGAAGGAAGGTTAGGAGGAATGTAGGAAGGAAGGAAGGTCGGAATGATGACCCAGACACAACAACCAGCTTCCAGAAGCTTATAGCAGTTCTAGGCACGTGTCCAGTGACTATGTGTGTATATATAGAAACCAGAAGGAAGAAAGGAAGGACGAGATGAAAGGTAGTAGGAAGGAAGGAAGGAAGGAAGGTAGGTAGGTAGGTAGGTAGGTAGGTAGGTGAGTGGGTAGGTGGGTGGTGGTGGGGTAGGTGGTGGGTGGTGGGTGGGTGGGTGGGTGGGGGGGAGGGGTAGGGTGGGTAAAAGGGTGGGTGGCGGGGTGGTGGGTAGGTGGGTAGGTAGGTAGGTAGGTAGGAAGGAAGGAAAGAAGGAAGGAAGGAAGGAAGGAAGGAAGGAAGGAAGGAAGGAAGGAAGGAAGGAAAGAAGGAAGGAATGACGACCATCAACCTAAGATAACTACCTAACACAACTGCCTGCTGCTACTTTGAAGAAAACTGCTCAGAAGAGATGTTTTGTCTGTGCACATACAAAAAAACACCCACAAAAATGCAGAGACATTTGTTTTATGTGTGAGGAATGTAAACACCACTGTGCATGGAACCATGTTTCAAAGATTTCCACGAGCTGCAGAACGTCTATGAACATGTCCAGTGACTGTACATTTGTATATATATTATAGAACAATAGTAATAAAGATTTTTTTGTATTGTTGGTTTGTGTAAACAAGTTTTGTAAACAATATAAAGATACTAATGTTTATGCTATTATTGTGTTGCATACAACGAATGTATATATATACATTGCACCTCCTTGTCTCACAGGCCACATACGTTACGTAAAAAGAAAATAGTGAAAAAAACAAGAAATCTACGAATGGAAGTAAACAAATATTTACTGAGTGAGTGGCATTCACTGCTGTTGCCATACACAGCTCATTTTCTGCCAACTTTACACCTCCATATCTCAGTAAGTATTGATGGCAAAAATCTGTTTTTAGGATAAAAACAATCAGAAAAATAATATTAACATTTTGATAAGAAAAAATAATTTTTTTTTTTCGAATATTTCCTGACATAGAATGACAGTTTCAGAAAGGGGTCTCCGACAGTCAAAGGGTTAATGAATCAACAAAGATTAAGTTAAGACAAGGACAGTTATGAAAACCTACTTGTTGCAACATCACCCACAGTGTGCTCCTCTTCTGTTGCATTATCAGGAAAGCAGAACTTCATCATAGTCTTGAAGAACTGGTATGTCAAGGCTGAAATGTACCATGATTTAAAATATCTTTTTGCTAAAATACATATCTCTTAGATCTCAGAGATGTGCTAATGACATACAGTACAAGAAAATGTAAACCCAAAATCCAGGTCCCAAACATAACCCTCTCAAAATTGAAGAAACATAGTGGTTACAAATGAGCAACTCAGTTCTTCCATCAGTGGAGAACTCACATTACTGAAGTCTTGAACAGGCCTTTTATCTTTTAGTGGCCAAAAATACAGGAGGCAAAATACGATTTGACAAATGCATATGTTCCTTCACAAAAAAACAGGTAGAAACTGAGGATACTTAAAAGCTAAAAAAAAAGAGTCTATTCACAATGTTAATGATTTTGCAATGATTATTATTATAATCACAACTAGGAGCTAAACCCACAAGGGTCATACAGGATTTTGCAGTGAATAGTGATGCTTAGTTCTGGGCATCAAAACAAATAACATTTGATCACTTGTATTTGATCATAAATACTAATGTGTCTTTAAAAGACTGGAAGTCTAGTACAGTAGTTACATGCTATGACACCATCTGCTATCTTCTATGATTGACTAACAAAAAAGGCACAATACCGTGACTGGAACAATACACACACAACCCGCACATATAAAAAAAGGGGCTTTCTTCCTCTCGCCACCTTGCGGGCCGCTAGCCTCATTGCAGTGCTCCTTCCCATATGACTGTCTACTCTACTACCTTACTACTACCTTTACTACTACCACTACTCCTACATTTCCCACTCTCTTGTACCCCCCCTGTCTGCCTGCCTATAAATACCTTCCTCTGTCTCTGTTGTTAGTGTGACTTTGTAAATGGTCCAGTCGGCCGAAACGTCGTCGTAAGCTCCTCTCTTTTATATGTGCGGGTTGTGTGTGTATTCTATGATTGTTTTTGACATATCATACAATCTTCCACCCCCCCATATATCTACACATATTGTAACATCTGATGCTATTAATAGTTACCAGTCTCTATATACAGTATTTTGGAGCACACAGATGGGGTTTCTTAATCACACACACACAAAAAAAGAAATGCTTTGACAATGATGTTGAGACTTATCAAATAAGAGTTCAATAGCAAAAACATTTGAAGAATTTTCATGTTGTACTTGTCTTACCCAAAGGAAAAAGAGCTCTGTGATGTGTGTTGATTCAACAACTGGATGAGTAACTACATATACATGGCCTTATCCTTATTTAACCCTTTCAGGGTTGAGAGGCCCTCTCCCAAACTCGTTCTCAGGGTCAAAAATTTCTCGGAAAAAAAACAAAAAATTCTTATGAAATGATAGAGAATCTTTTTCAGATCATAATGACACCAAAAGTATGAAATTTGATGGAAAACTAACAGAATTATGCTCTTGCAAAGTTAGCTGTATCGACGACATTTACGCATCTGCATTTCACCACTTTGAGCCTATTTTTGGCCAATTCAATGTTTCAGTCTACTAAAATTATAGCTATTTCACTAGAATTCCATTTGTTCTATCAACTGAGTACAAGAAACAGCCAATTTACCGATTTGAACTACCCAATAAAGTGGTCAGATGCAATAGAGTGGTCAGATGCCAATTTCAAAATAGGGTCCAGAATAAACGAGACATACATTCCTGGCACTAAAATAACATTTTATCTGTTCATTAGTCACGTCTCTAGGCCCCTCTTACATTACTTTTACTTTCCATTTTGAATTTTTATTCTCACAAAAAAATAGAAGATTTTCTGTTATGTATACTTTTGCATCATTATAAAAATGGTATAAATAACATCAGCACACTTGTGCAAGAATATTAGACTCACCAGTTGATATGTATTGGACGCATGGCGTGATTTGTTTACTCTTGAACATCGGCAAAAGTCAAACATTTTCGCTACTTTGCGCTCAGTTTCAAGGTACTTGTCATCGTGAAACCAATCAAAATTATCTCTATTTCTGTAACATATTTCCCATTCTATCAAATGAAACCAAGAAAACGAAAATACAACTATAAATACCATACGAAAATAGACTGCAAATTCGCTGTTTTAATCCAAAAACACGGTTGGAGTTTTTTCCTCATTATGCACTATGAGTGCAGGATTTTTTTATACTGCGCACACTGACCGCACAGACCCATTCTCTCACATCTAGGCCTACCAGCCTGTTTCCACTTGATTTGAGGGCGCTAGAATTTAGCGTGCTAGTACGTCAATAAACCCGCGTAAGCGTATTAGTACGGCGAAAACCCTGAAAGGGTTAAGATGACTCAATAATCAAGGACTTCATGTCCCTAATGCAGGTGCACTGTGTCAAATGCATACCCATGAAGATACATAAAAAACATGACATAATCAGAAGGTACTGAAGAATACTGCAGACAAATAACACCAGAGTTAAGGTAAGACAGAATTGCAATATTTATATATGTGTGTGATCAGTTTCAAGGGTTTGTCATCTTTGCAGTCCAACTTGAGACCAGACCTTGGGTTCTCTTACCCACTTACCCATGCAATTTGAAAGGAAACACTACAGGGATAACAGCTATTAACCCTTAAACGGTCCAAACATATATATCGTTAGTACTGCTACTGCCCCAAACGTATATTTACGTTTTATTTTTCCTGCCTCCAAATTTGGCATGATTGGGCCTGTTGTGTGTGCGTGTGTGTGTGTATATGTGTGTGTATGTGTGTGTATGTGTGTATGTGTATATGTGTATATGTAATTGTGTATGTGTATATGTAATTGTGTATGTGTATATGTAATTGTGTATGTGTATATGTAATTGTGTATGTGTATATGTAATTGTGTATGTGTATATGTAATTGTGTAGGTGTATATGTAATTGTGTATGTATATATGTGTGTGACCCAACAATAAAATTTGCACCAAGAACTCATTACAGTTGTGACCGGGTGTAGACTAGTGAAGTGTTCATTTGGTTTTTAATTTGTTCATGATTGTAACCAAAGTATAAAAAAAAGTAAGTAAATTTCCCATGTTTCATTACTTTTTAACTTTGGGGTTCATTTTTTTCTTTGTAGCTTGTTAGTTTAAAATTTCCTTTTTAACTTGCTCAGCTATTAAAACTTTTTGGGGCCCGTCCCCGGACCCATTATGTACCTCTGTAATCTTTTGGCTTCTGCCCACAGGATGGGATGGGGTGCATAATAAAGATTTTTAAACTAACTGGGGCCCGAGATGCCTGGTCAGCATAAAAAAGGGGCTTAACACTCGGTGTGTGCCATATTAAAAAAATTTGGGGCCATTAGTCCCTTTGGGGGAGCCCGTTAAATTGAGCGCCAGCAGGCAAACATGGGCCCCCGGATTCACTGATTTAGTCTATTAAAACCCCCTTTGAAATGGAAGTGATTTGGCAGGCTGGCAGGCCAGCTGGCTGCCTGCCGCCCCTGCCTGCCGCCACCTGGCTGGAAAAGGGTGGTTGGGACCTGGCTGGCCCCAGCGGGGTTTTAGCTGGGTACCTGATTGGCTGTCATTCTGTCTGTCTGCGTATCTATCTCACAGGAAAACGTAGTAAATACAATTTTCATAGTAAAATTTCCTAGGGTAACTAAAAAAACAAGACAAAATGATATAATGTGCTTGTTTTCTTTAAAACCAGTTGGTTTAAAGCTCTCAGCAACAGACAGAAAAACAGACACACAGGGTTTGCTAACAAATAAAAGGAAACAGGAAATAGGGGAAAAGTCATCACTGTAATTACTGGGCTGATAAGAAGAGATAAGACTACCCCCCCCCTTTTCAAATGTCACCAGTCATCATTAGTGGAGATCAGATGAGATAAGGCAGTGACACATATCTTTCATAATGGCCAAGGGGAAATTTTTGTATTATTATTATTATTATTATTTTATTCCTATTTATTATCATTATTTTTATGCACTATCATTATTATTATTATTTAGTACAATTTCAGAACCTAATATTACTGTCAGAACAAAAATTTATGAAATCCAAGAATACTATAAATTTTAATTATCGAACATAAAAAATATAAAAATAAAAAAAAAGGAAAAAAAAGGGTTTCGGGCCAATTCTGCAAACGGACTCCTGTTGCTGTCAGGGGAGCATCCCGTGCCAACTTCTCCGCCTCATATCTGGTAACTACTCACCCAATTGTTTTTTTTTCCCATAACATTGAAACAATTGTTCTTTTTTCTATAAAAAATTTTTTTTTTAAAATATTGGGGGATGGGAGGGAACGTATATAAAGTTTGGACCGTTTAAAAGGGGTTAAAAAAAAAAAGAAGAAAAAA
>WNWK01022562.1:0-32341 GCA_009830355.1 Cherax destructor
AAGATAAAATCTAGGGAATATAATAGTAAACAATGAGGGTTAACACTTTAGGGAATATAATAGTAAATAAAAGAAAACACTTTAGCACCAAAAATAGCACCTTAATTACAAGTTAACACTTTAGGGAATATAATAGTAAATAAAAAGAGTAAAACACTTTAGCACCAGAATTAGCACCTTAAGTAAAGGAATTATTGGATGAAAGGCAGTACTAGGTATTGATTTGCTGGGAACTATTTCAAGAGAATATATAAATGGGGATTAAATTAAATGGACAGATAGTAAATATGATATAAAATTAACTTAGAAGCAAGATTTGACTTATATTATAAAGTTGAAGCAAGTAATAGCACTAAAAGTAAAGTACATAGTGTATGAGGTAGTTGGTACTAGCTAGTATATAGTACAAAAATTTCACAAAGTAGTAGTAACATACATTAATACACCACACGTATATTATGTGTTGAGGACAATAGGCTAATCAGTAATGGTAATGTCAGCTTGTCTAAGGAAGTTGGTGAGATCACGTTCGTTTGATATAGAAAATTGCTGACCTGTTGATACTTTTCGAACTAGTATTTTCCCATCACGAGCGAAGCACTGATGGATTTTGTTCTCCAGTTTAAGTTTTCTCAGCCTAAACAGAAGGTTTTGACGTTTCCTGGTTAGGCACTCATTGATATATACTCCACATTTCACTGTAATTGCTGATTTAGTTAGATTCTTTTTTGTATCATATGAATGAAGTCTGATCATTATACTAGGTTTACCTTGTTTTCCTAGCAATCGTGTTTCCTTGATTTCATTCCTTTGCACATTAACTTGTAGGTGGTCTTGTAATATGTTGATAGCAGTTTCCTTGCACTGGGATTGAGTTATGTCTCTGGGAATGTGGTTGCTGTTTATTATAACTGCATCAGACAAGTTATCTTGTTCGGTTTTGTCATCTTGAAAATCAAGATATTCATCAAGTCGAGTGTGCATGTTGTTATTCCAGTCCTTGATTGCTTCTTCCACCTTCATATTCAGAGTTGTTATTTGATCGGTGTGACTGGTTATAACTGTTTGTAGAGTATTTTGTGTGTCAGTACTTCCGATGTAATCTTCTCTTCAAGGTTTTGGATCTTGATCTCGAGGTTAGTTAACTTGGATTCATATTTCACTAGTTTTGCTTTGATGTCTTTGTTTTCAGCTTCAAGGGCAAAGATGTATTCCCTAATAGTATCAGGAGTAGTCATACCTGGTGCCCAGGAAGGAATCCTACGAAGCTGGTGGGGTTGGTGGGAGAGTCAGCCATGGTGGGTGATGTTATTGTTGTCGCGGGGTCCGGGCGGGGGTGTGGGGGTTGTTGATGCACCGGCTTTCTGTTGTGTAGACATGTTGTGTTTCAAAGTCCTTAGCGTTGGTTTCTTGGTACTGTTGTTGTTTCCTCTGCGATTTCCGCTCATAGTATCACAAGTGAAGCTATGGAGGAGGCTTTATTTCCTTTAGATTGGGTTAGGCGTTCGTCTGGCAGCGCGGGCGATGTTTGGGTTTGCAGGGCTGTCTTCCTTAGATCTTCAATTTTGTTAAGGTTTGGGTAGCATTTCTAGTATTCTTGGGTCATTATGTGATCTACGTGGGTTTGTGCAGTTGTACCTTCAATTAGGCCATCACGCTCTCAAGAGCGGCACTCGCATCATCACGGTCCAGAATGCTGGCCAAGCTCATGATCTTTCTCTTCTTACGACCATAGATACTATTGCTATTGACAAGCATCATTCTCTTAATTCTTGTAGTGGTACTGTCATTTTACCCCACACCATTGTCCAACGGAATTTCCAGACATGTGGTGATGACATTTTGGAGCAGCTTGAGCTCCAAGAACTCCCTATCCTTAAGGTTGACACTTTTGTCCTCCCTGCCAATAAGCGAAGACGTTATCCTTGCAATATAGCTCGTTTAACGTTTGATTGCCATGAACTCCCACCTTCGGTCTACATTGCAGGTCAACGTTTACAAGTTCGAAAGGTGACCCCCTACACCACTAGTCACACTGCTGGCGTTTTGGTCATCCAGCGAAATATTGCAGGTCCATGGCCGAATGCCCAGTCTGTGGTGCCGACGACCATGCCAGTCCTTCTTGTACTTTACCTCCCTCTTGCCTTAACTGTCATGTGGCACATCCATCGTACTCTGGCCGTTGTCAGGTTTACCTGAATGAGTGGGAAATCCGTTGTCTCAAAGAGGCGGAAGGCTTCTCATGTGCTATGGTTGTCTCTCATCTACGCCTTCAAGGGAGACTTCCCCGTATTTCCTATTCTCGCATTGCTAAACGTCGCCCCACTTCTGGGGTCCCAACTTCCTCGACTTCCTCTGTGGTTACAACATCCTCAGTCACCCCTGTCTCGAATCCTTTTGATGTTCTTGGCTCCGAGGTCCCTACCTTGACATCCCATACTGTCCATACTCCTTCCTCTACTCACTCGCACAGTTCTGAGTCTACACATCCTCGTCCTTCGCCTAAACCTCCGTGCCCCCCTTCTTCTCATAAGTCCGGCAAAAAATCCCTATTGCCGGGTTCTTCGCCTCCGACTAGTTCTGTAACGTGTGTGGAGGTTCATCCTCCTCTTCGTACAATATCTCCATCCCCTGTCCCCTCTCAAGTTCCTTCCCTGACTGTCCCTCCCCAGGCCACTTCCACTCCTGCCCCCTCCCAAGCCCCTTCGACAGTTTCCTCTTCTATCTCCTCGCCCTCTACTTTAGTACAGTTTATAGTCTCCTCGATGGTTGCTCACTCTCCTTCCATTTCTAATGTAGTCCCACATTCTGCATCTTTGTCTTCCGAAAATCTGGAAGCTATCGCAGAATTTATTGCAGAGTCTGGAGTGTTGATGGACACCGCTCCACCTTCGGTTCCTCCTCCTCTCTCTTCGTCTACACCCCTCCTTCCTTCACAGCGTCCCACTCTTTCTCTGATTACGAGTTTTCCGCTGCCTCCACACGTGGACTTTTCTAACCCTAGTCCATAGATACCTCTAACTTCGACTTCTATCTTTCTCTCTATAAATCATGGCTTATTTGCAGTGGAATATCCGAGGCCTCAGGGGTAACCGGGGTGAGCTTCAGGTGTTCCTCTCCCAGTTTTTCCGTGTTGGTGTCTGTTTGCAAGAACCCAAATTGCAATCCTCTGTTATCCAGCCCTTTTCAGGCTATGATTTGTTATATTCATCGGATTCTTTTTCCGATGGATCCTTTAACGAAAGTGCTCTTCTTATACGCACTGGTGTTCCATACTGTCAGCTCTATGTTCATTCTTCTCTACATTACACCGCAGCCCGTATCCACTTGAATAAGTGGTATACACTCTGTTCTTTATATCTCTCCCCTTCGCGAGCATTGTCTATCCCAGATGTTGATATTCTGGTTTCTTCCTTGCCGCCACCCCTTCTATTGCTTGGCGATTTTAACGCACACCATTTTCTGTGGCATTCAGTTGGAGGCATTTCTTGCTTCTCTCCCCCTCCATGTTTTAAATACGGGTACTCCTACCCATTTTGATCCCTGAACTCATTCTTTCTCCTGCATCGGTCTTTCCATCTGCTCTTCATCAACTGTCCTTGACTTCACCTGGTCTGTCCTTCCGGACTTGCATGATAGCGATCATTTCCCAATCATCCTTAGGTCCCCTTCGTATTCTCCACCTCCTCGTAGCCCACGCTGGCAATTTGACCGGGCGAAATGGGACCTTTACGCACAACTTACTACCTTTCATGAGGTTCCTTCCTCGTCCTCCATTGATGAGGTTTTACATCTATTTTCGTCCTCCGTCTTCACTGCAGCTTCACATTCTATCCCCCAAACCTCAGGCAAGCATTCTCAGAAGTGCGTGCCTTGGTGGTCTCCTGCTTGTGCTCGGGCAGTGCGTTTGAAATGCGCTGCGTGGGGCAGGTATCGGTATAACAAAACCACAGAGAGACTCCTTGATTTTAAGCAGAAGAGAGCAATTGCTCGCCATGTCATACGTGATGCTAAACGCACTTGCTGGCGAGATTACGTTTCTACGGTCACTTCGGCTTCCGTAATGAGTGCAATCTGGAAGAAAGTGAGGAAATTGAGTGGTAAATTCTCCCCCGACCCGGCTCCTGTTCTTCAGGTTGCCGGTGTCGATATAGCACACCCTCTTGCCGTTGCCACTGAAATTGTTAATCATCTGGTCCGCATTTCTCAGGGGCTCCATCTATGCCCCTCGTTCCTTTCTTTTAAGTCTGCCAGCGAGTTAAAGCCCTTAGATTTTTCTTCTCTCAGAGAAGAATCTTATAATGTGCCTTTTACCCTTCAAGAACTGGAAGCAACACTCTCTGCTTGCCAATCATCGGCAGCTGGGCCAGATGGCATACATATTCATATGCTACAGCATTTACATCAGTCTGCTCTTACTGTCCTCTTACGACTCTTTAATCTTATATGGTCGCAAGGAGTTATTCCCCAACTGTGAAAGTCTGCTATTGTTCTTCCTTTTCGCAATCCGGGTACTATGGGACATGATACCTCCCACTACCATCCCATCGCTCTTACCAGTGCAGTTTGCAAGGTGATGGAACGTCTGGTTAATAGACGTTTGATGTGGTATTTAGAGACTCACAGTAGTCTCTCCATTAGTCAATATGGCTTTCGTAAGGGGCGTTCTGCCATTGACCCCTTACTGTGCTTGGATACGTATATTCATAATGCCTTTGCCAATAACCACTCGGTTATCGCCATCTTTTTCGATCTTGAGAAGGCTTATGACACAACTTGGAAGTATAATATCTTGACCCAGGCCCACTCCTTAGGCCTCCGAGGCAATCTACCATTTTTCTTTAAGGGTTTCTTAACTGAAAGACATTTCCGTGTCCGGGTTAGTAATGAGATTTCCCCGGACTTTGTCCAAGCTGAAGGTGTCCCCCAGGGTTGTGTTATGAGCACAACACTATTTCTCCTTGCTATAAATAATCTGGCATCAGTTCTCCCATCCAACATTTGGTCATCGCTTTATGTGGATGACTTTGCTATAGCTTGTGCAGGTGCTGACTGTCACCTCATTGCAGTTTCCCTCCAGCATGCCGTCAATCGAGTTTCCGATTGGCCACCTTTCACGGGTTTAAATTTTCTAGTAGCAAAACTCATCAAATTACGTTTACTGGACGTTCAGTGGTCTCTGATCATCCGTTGTACCTATACGGCTCACGTATCCCAGAACGTGATACAGTCAGGTTTCTCGGCCTCCTGTTTGACCGTTGATTGTCCTGGAAACCTCACATTACCTCTCTGAAGGCAACTTGTCATAGCCGGCTGAACCTCCTAAAAACCCTCGCACATCTTTCGTGGGGGTCTGAGCGTAGCACTCTCCTCCGCCTGCATTCAGCTCTAATTTTATCGAAACTCGATTATGGTGACCAGATATATTCGGCGTCCTCCCCTGCTACTCTTTCCAGCCTTAATCCCATTCATCACCAGGGATTGCGTTTATGCCTTGGTGCATTTTGTTCTTCCCCAGTTGAGAGCCTCTATGTAGAAGCGAACATTCCATTCTTGTCTGATCGTCGTGATGCACATTGCATTCGCTATTATGTTTGCTCCCATGACCTCCGCAATCCTTCCATGTATAGGATTGTCAAAGATGTTAGTAGGCGCTCTTTATTTGTCCGTCGCCCCTGTTTACTTCGTCCATTTTCTCTTCGTCTACATTCACTCTTGTCTTCCCTTCAACTACCACCTTTATACTTTCATGTTACATCTCCCTTTCCCCTACCCCCTTGGGAAGTTCCTGCTGTCCGTGTCTGTTCTATTCCTCTACCTTGCATGAAAGCCCAACTACCTACGGCAGCTTCTTGCTCTTTTTTTTCTAGACCACTTCCGTTCTCATTCCCATGCCATCGAAGTATACACCGATGGTTCAAAGTCATCTGACCGTGTCGGATTCACAGCAGTCTTCCTGGACAGCGTCGTGCGAGGGCATCTGTTACCCTCGGCTAGCATCTTTACGGCTGAATTGTATGCCATTCTCGTGGCACTTATCCGTATTGCATCTGTGCCTGTGTCACCATTTGTGGTGGTTTCAGACTCCCTTAGTGCTTTACAGGCTATCCATAAAATTGATACACCTCACCCCCTAGTTCTTCGTATCCAACTTTGGTTAGCAAACACAAAGATATATTTTTTTGTTGGGTCCCTGGTCATGTTGATGTACAGGGCAATGAACAGGCAGACACTGCTGCGCGGTCAGCAGTACATGACCTTCCAGTTTCATATAGAGGTGTTCCTTTCACGGACTATTTTGCCGTCATTGCTACCCACCTTCGCACCCGTTGGCAACAACGCTGGTCTGACCTGCTAAATAACAAACTTCATTCTATTAAAACCCGGGTTTATAGGTTTCGGGGCCCTTTTGCCCAAGTCGGGGTTGGGGGACTACCTCCCCCCTCTTCGCCGGACATTGGGTTTTCCACGGGTATCTCATAAAAGGCTCCCGGGCCCCTCTCTGTGAGCATTGTGGGTTATTTCTGTTCGACATTTTCCCGTTGGACTCCCCCCTTTTTAAGAGCACGCAAAATTTTTTCCTCCAAGGGCGCCCTTCGCTCTGCGGCCCTTTCTTTACCTTCCCTTTTTGCGGGGGGGCCCTCCTTTAATCCTGACTCTCTTGTTGACTTTTTGACAGAAACTGACTTACTACACAAACTCTGAAGATTATACCTCTAGCACCTCCCTCAGTCCCTTCTACTCGATCTCTTGCAACCTCCACCCCTGCACTACCCAACGTCATCTTGCACCCATACCCTACTAATCGTCCATCTCCTCTTCTACAACTCACTCTCCTGCATCCTAACAACCTGCAGCGCTGTATAACCCTGTGGTTTAGCGTCTATTTGATTATAATAATAATAATAATGGTGTTTGTCGATGATTGTGAAGAGAGTGGAGAGTTATGCTGTGGGCTCTTCTGGGTTGACTTGGATGGTAGAGGTTCTGTACTAGTAAAGTTGATGGTTGTACTGGAGTGTGCATAAATCTGTAATGGGATTTCTGGGCTAATTTGGCCTGTAGTACATTAACAGCTGATGGTAAGGCATCGCTGCTCTAGATACTGCTTTCAGAGCACTGCTTCTAGATTTGTCAGGGTCCTCTTCAGTGGAAAAGTCTAACTTAAAGTCAGTAAAGTCAAGTCAATAAAGTCAGTCAGTCAATAAGACAGACAGTCAGTCAGTCAATAAGACAGACAGTCAGTCAGTCAATAAGACAGACAGTCAGTCAGTCAATAAGACAGACAGTCAGTCAGTCAATAAGACAGACAGTCAGTCAGTCAATAAGACAGACAGTCAGTCAGCCAATAAGACAGACAGTCAGTCAGTCAATAAGACAGACAGTCGTCAGTCAATAAGACAGACAGTCAGTCGTGTCAATAAGACACAGTTTGGCCAATAAGACAGACAGTCAGCCGTCAATAAAGACAGACAGACAGTCGTCAGCGTCAATAAGACAGACAGTCAGTCAGTCAATAAGACAGTCAGCGTCGCCAATAAGAGACAGTTGCCAAGCTGCCGGGCTGGCATAGTTTTCAGTTGCTGGGGTTGGCTAGCATAGTCAGTTGTTGCCACATAGTTGCTGTTGCCACAGATAGTTGCCATTGTTAGTTATTGGGTGATAGTTGCTGGGTTGGGGTTGATAAGATAGTTGGGTTAGTTGGTTAATAGTATAGTTGGGTTGCCACAGATAGCTGGGTCAGCCGGGCCACAAGAGCAGTTGTCATTGCCACAAGCATACAATAGTTGCCAATAAGATAGCCGTCAGCTTAAGCCAATAAGCATGTCAGTCAGTTCACCACAGACAGCTGCCGTGGCCACCACAGACAGTTGCCAGTTGCAGCCAATTGCCAAGTCTTTTTAAAGGGGGCTCCTTGTCGCGGTAAAGAGGGCAATCGGTCTCGAGGAATTGGACCCTTGGTCTTCTTCCTCAGACCGAACTTCACTACCCCCAATCCCCCTTCCCTCTTCCCCATCTTCCCATCCTCCTTTCCTTCCCATTCTGCATCTTTGTCTCTCCGAAACACTGACAGCTATTGCAGAATATATTACAGAGACTGGAACGTTGGATGGACACCGCCCCACCTCCGGCTCCTCCCTCCTCCTCTCTTCTCCGTCTACACCCCACCTTCCTTCACAGCCCCACTTCTTCTCTGATTACAGATCTTCCGCTTCCTCCACACGGACTTTTCTAAACCTAGTCCATAGATACTCTAACTTCCGACTTATATCTTTCTCTCCATAAATCATGGCTTATTTGCAGTGGAATATCCGAGGCCCCCCGGGGGGGAACCGGGGGGAGCTTCAGGTGTTGCCCCCCTTTTTTCCCCTTTTTTTGGGGGCTTTTTTAAAAACCCCCAAAATTAAAACCCTGTTATCCGGGCCCCTTTTTGGGGGTTTTTTTGTTATATTTGGACCCTTTTTTTTGAGGGAAACCCTTTTTAAAAAAAAATGCTCTTTTTTTCGCACTGGTTTTCCATTTAAAACTCTTTTTCCCCCCTTTTCCCCAAATTACCCCAAACCCGTACCCCCTTGAATAAGTGGTATACCCTTTTTTCTTTTTATCTCCCCCCCTTTGGGCATTTTTCTATCCCAGATGTTGATTTTCTGGTTTTTTTTTTACCCCCCCCTTCTTTCTTGGCGATTTTAACCCCCCATTTTTTTGGGGGGGGTCGATTTAAAAATCCCGTGGCTTCATTTGGGGGGCATTTCTTTCCTCTTCCCCCCCATTTTTTAAAATTTTCGGGTACTCCCTCCCTTTTTATCCCCAAATCATTCTTTTTTTCCCGCCCGATCTTTCCATCTGCTCTTCATCAACTGGCCTTGCCCACCGGGGTTTTTCCCCCCGGGCTTTTCATGAAGGTCTTTTTCCCAAAACATCCTTTTGGGCCCCTTTTTCCCCCTTTTGCCCCGGGGCCCCAAATTTTACCGGGCGAAATGGGCCCTTTTTTGCACATCTTACTGCCTTTCATAAAAGGGGGGGCCTCCGGGCCTCCATTGATGGGTTTTAAATCTTTTTTCGTCCCCCCCACCGGGCCCCCTTTTCCCAAAAAACCCCCATTCCCCGGGGAAATGCTGCCTTGGGGGTCCCCCCGCTTGTTGGGGGTCCCGGGGGCCCGGTATGTTTTAAAACGCTGCATGGGGAAATTCGGTAAAAGAACCACAGAAAACTTTTTGTTTTAAGGAAGGGCAAATTTCTCGGTGTCAACTGACCCAAACGCACTTGCTGGGGAGATTACTTTTTTCGTCATTTCCCCCTTCCTCTCACTACCGTCCCATCGCCTTACCAGTGCAGTTTGCAGGTGATGGAACGTCTAGTTAATAGACGTTGATGTGGTATTTAGAGACTCAAGTAGTCTTCCTAGTCAATATGGCTTCCGTAGGCCGTTCTGCCATTGACCCCTTGCTGCGCTTGGATACTATATTCGTAATGTCCTTTGCGAATAACCATTCGGTTATCGCTATCTTTTCGACCTTGAGAAGGCTTATGATACAACTTGGAGATATAATATCTTGGCCCAGGCCCACTCCTTAGGCCTCCGAGGCAACCTACCATTCTTCTTAAGGCCTTCTTAACTGACAGACATTTCCGGGTCCGGGTTAGTAATGAACTCTCCCGAATTTGTCCAAGCTGAAGGTGTCACCCAGGGATGTGTTCTGAGCACAACGCTTTTCTGCTTGCTATAAATAATCTGGCATCTGTTCTCCCATCCAATATTTGGTCATCGCTCTATGTGGATGACTTTGCTATAGCTTGTGCAGGTGCTGACTGTCACCTCATTGCAGTTTCTCCAGCATGCCATCAACCGGGTTTCTGATTGGGCCACCACTCACGGGTTTAAATTTTCTAGTGGCAAAACTCATCAAATTACTTTCACTAGACGTTCAGTGGTCTCTGATCATCCATTGTACCTATACGGCTCACGTATCCCAGAACGTGATACAGTCAGGTTTCTCGGCCTCCTGTTTGACCGCAGATTGTCCTGGAAACCTCACATTACCTCTCTGAAGGCGACTTGTCATAGCCGGCTGAACCTCCTTAAAACCCTCGCACATCTTTCATGGGGGCTGATCGTAGAACTCTCCTTCGCCTACATTCGGCCCTAATTTATCAAACTCGATTATGGTGACCAGATATATTCGGCAGCCTCTCCTGCCACTCTTTCCAGCCTTAATCCCATCCATCACCAGGGATTACGCTTATGCCTTGGTGCTTTCGTTCTTCCCGGTGGGAGAGTCTCTATGTAGAAGCGAACATTCCATCCTTGTCCGATTGTCGTGATGCACATTGCATTCGCTATTATGTTCGCTCTCATGACCTCCGCAATCCTTCCATGTATAGATTGTCACAGATGTTAGTAGACGCTCTTATTTGTTCGTCGCCCTGTTTACTTCATCCCTTTTCTCTTCGTCTACATTCACTCTGTCTTCCCTTCAGCTCCCCTTATATGTTCATGTGGCTTCACCCTTTCCCTACCCCTTGGGAAGTTCCTGCTGTCCGTGTCTGTTCTATTCCTCTACCTTGCGCGAAAACCCAACTACCTACGGCGGCTTCTCGCTCTTTCTTTCTAGACCATTTCCGTTCTCATTCCCATGCCATCGCAGTATACACCGATGGTTCAAAGTCATCTGACGGCGTCGGATTCGCAGCAGTGTTTCCGGACAGCGTCGTACGAGGGCATCTATTACCTCGGCTAGCATATTACGGCTGAATTGTATGCCATTCTTGTGGCACTTATCCGTATTGCATCTATGCCTGAGTCACCATTTGTGGTCGTTTCAGACTCCCTTAGTGCTTTACAGGCTATCCGTAAAATTGATACACCTCACCCCCTAGTTCTTCGTATCCACCTTTGGTTACGCCGTATCTTTAGCAAGCATAAAGATATTGTTTTTGTTGGGTCCCTGGTCATGTTGACGTACAGGGCAATGAACAGGCAGACACCTGCTGCGCGGTCAGCAGTACATGACCTTCCAGTTTCATATAGAGGTGTTCCTTTCACGGACTATTTTGCGGTCATTGCTACCCACCTTCGCACCCGTTGGCAACAACGCTGGTCTGAGCTGCTGAATAACAAACTTCATTCTATTAAACCGGTTATAGGTTTCTGACCTTCTTCTTGTCACCAATGTCGAGATTGGGAGACTACACTCTCTCGTCTTCGCATCGGCCACACTCATCTTACTCACGGGTATCTCATGGAGAGGCTCCCTGCCCCTCTCTGTGAGCATTGTCAGGTTCTAGTGTCAGTTCGACATATCCTGTTGGACTGCCCACTCTATCAACGAGCACGCAGAATTTACCTCCAACGACGTCTTCGCTCTGCGGCCCTTTCTTTACCTTCCCTTCTTGCAGATGGACCCTCCTTTAATCCTGACTCTCTTGTTGACTTTTTGACAGAAACTGACTTACTACACAAACTCTGAAGATTATACCTGTAGCACCTCCCTCAGTCCCTTCTACCTCGATCTCTTGCTACCCTCTATCCCTGCACTATCCACCGTCATGCTGCACTCCATACCCTACTAATCGTCCATCTCCCTCTTACAACCAACTCTCCCTGCATCCTACAATAACCTGCAGCGATGTATAACCCCTGTGGTTTAGCGCTTCTATTTGATTGTAATAATAATAATGTGCCTTGTGTATCTGCAGGCATGGTATATCTGGAAAAACAAGTGGGACATGCAGTTTTGATCATCTCAAAAAATGCTGCACGCACATAACAGGAAAATACTTCTCTTCTTCTTGTAATTTATTTCACCTGGAAATGTGTCACTCATCATGACAGACAGTGCTACAAAACATATTGTCAGGCATACCATCTAAAAGGGACAGGAAGATACAGATCACCCAGGCCATGTGAAACAACTCAGGAGAGCCAAAACCACTCCAGAGATGGAGGCTTTTTAATGCCAGGAAGGAAAAAAAAATTGCAAGAAATGACAGAAATCTAACACCAACTCAAAACACTTCTGAAGTGGAGGCACAGTCACTGGCCTCTGCTCCAGAACAACAAATATTAGTGCCAGCAAACAGAACATCCTTACATACCATCACTACAAAGACATTTATCTCTGCAAACATACAGGGTCTAAAGCCATCAACAGACGTAATGTTTGCGGTTTTCACAGAGACCCTCATAAAGAAAATATGGATACCAGGTTGCAATCTATTCAGATGCAACAGAGTAAACAGACAACAAGGGGGAGTTGGCCTTTATGTCACTTGAGTCGCTCATTTGCTCAGAACTACTAAACACCTCAAATGATGTAGTTAAAGTTTTAGCAGTATAGATCGAAAATCTGAACCTTGTCAGTGAGGTTATATACAAGCCTCTGGATGCTACTTCCCCAAAATTTCAGGAACAGCTTCGTAAAATTGACCACTGTCTGGAAAATCTCGCAACTTGCTGCTGGGTGATTTCAACTTAAGTCACTTAAAGTGGAGGAATGTAGCAAATAATGCTATTAAATCTTTGCAACAAACTCACCTTAAGCCAGCAAATAGTGGAACCAACAAGGCTAGAAAATACACTTGACCTCATCTTCACCAACAATGATGATCTGATTCGAAATAAAACAGTATCAAAGACAATACACTCAGATCACAACATAATAGAGGTACAGGTATGCACTGGGCTCTTTACCAGCAAAAGGTGACCAGTTATGAAGGTGCCTTCACCAAATTCAACTTCAATAATAATATATCTTTATTTCTTCAAGTACATGTCTGCGCTGTATGACCCTTGTAGTTTAGCGCTTCTTTTGATTATAATAATAATAATATGCAGAGCATTTCGGGCAAATTAGGTCAGTATTGTCTCAGGATACGACCCACACCAGTCGACTGACACTCAGGTACCCGTTTTACTGATGGGGAACATAGACAACCGTTGTAAAGAAACATGCCCAATGTTTCTTCAGTGGGATTAAGTCAACCATGTCCTAAATTAAACAAGTTGGGGGAATATCCTAAGCAACACAGATCTGAACCTTTGCCTAGAAAGAATTAACTCTGTGGCACTTGAGGTATGCTCAAGGCATATTCCTTTAAGAAAAAGGATGAGAAGATGTATACTAGAGAGAGATGCTCCCTATACAGGCGAAGGCAAAGAATCACAGAGCTGTTGAAAGGGGCCAGCATATCTGAAATACGAAGGAAGGCACTGGTCAGAGAAATAGCAAATATAAAACTTAAACTTAAGGAAAAACAACATCAAGTATTGGACCCTGCTTAGCAGTAATGGGACTTACACAGATGACACCAAAGAAATGAGTGAGATACTAAAGTCCTAAATCCTAATATGATTCAGTGTTTAGTGAGCCATTAACCAGACTTTATGACCGAGACTCAAAATTTGGTCAATGCAAAAATCTCGAATATTATCCCAACACCACAAGACTTCGAAAAAACAATAAATGACATGCCCATGCACTCGGCCTCAAGCCCAGACTCATGGAATTCCATGTTCATCAAGAACTGCAAGGAGCCCCTTTCACGTGCCTTCAGCAATCTATGGAGAGGGAGCATGGACACAAGGGTCATCCCACAGTCACTAAAAATAACAGACATAGATTCCCCTCCACAAAGGTGGCAGTAAAGCAATTGCAAAGAATTAAAGAACGATAGCACTAACGTCCCATATCTTAAAAATCTTTGAAAGGGTTCTAAGAAGCAAGATCGCCACCCACCTAGATACCCATCAATTACACAACTTAGGGCAACACAACATGGGTTTAGAGCAGGCTGCCCCTGCCTGTCCCAGCTACTGGACCACTATGACAAGGTCTTGACGCACTAGAGGACAAACAAAAGGCAGATGTAATATACACAGACTTTGCAAAAGCCTTCAACAAGTGCGACCATGGTGTAATAGTGCACAAAATAAGTGATAGGGAATAACAGGAAAAGTTGGTAGATGGAACTATAACTTCCTAACAGTGCACAAAGAGTAATAGTAAACAGTAAATAAAGTCTGAGGCGGCTAGAGTGAAAAGCTCTGCCCCCATCCTGTTCCATATCCTCATATCTCACATACTGAGAGATGTAAGCCACAGCACTGTCTTCCTTTGTGGATGACACCCGAATTCACATGATGGTGTCATCCATAGAAGACACTGCAAGACTCCAAGTGGACATCAATATCAATCAAATCTATAAATTGTCTGCAGAAAACATGAACTTCAATGAAGAGAAGTTTGAGTTACTCCGATATGGAAACCTCAAGGAAATTGAAACCGTATCGGAGTATAAAACAAATTCCAACCGCACAATAGAGCGAAAAACTAATGTGAAAGACCTGACAGTGATAATGTCAAGAGTATCTCACTTTCAAGGATCACAACAATGTTTCTATCACATCTGCTAAGAAAATGATAGCATAGATAATGAGAACCTTCAAAATTAAGGATGCCAAGCCCATGATAGTCCTCTTCAAATTGCTTATTCTCTGTGGAAACTTATTTCTTTGCTAAAAGTTCCACAGGGTAAATAAGCCATATGAAGCCTTAAACCTGCCACCGGTAGGTCCTCGGAGTTTATGAACCCACACACCCACTCAAACAAACACACTAGCTGGCGAAGGTAAGGAGATTGCACATATTAATTGATAGATTTACTCTCCTAGAAAGGTCTAGGTAAGTTTGTACAGGTAGTGACTAATATTAGGATTATTGAGGCAACTTTAGATATTAATAATGTAGTTCTAGCACCTTAACATAGGTAGATTTAGGCCTCAATAGGTGAACATTAGGTTACATAAGCCAACGAGAAATGGCAATTCCATGCTGAGGTCAAGCAGTGTGGGACTCACAATGCATGACCTACGTTCTTCTCAGACCAGACATCAACAAGTGAACAAGTGCTGCGAACAGCGCAGCGTTCCCCACGTGACTCCCAACATCTGTCCTGGGGACTCGGAGGAGACATCTCGAAGTACTGTGAATATCTTCCTCCATCCAGACCCACTACAGTAGGACCATACCTTTCTTTCTCTCAGTATCTGGCCAGTTTTCTGGGGGAAACGTGGGTGGGTTTTGTTGTGGGTCTCGTGCAGTCGGACGCTTATTAGCAGGTACCAGCGTCCCCTCTTTAAGTAGAAGTCTGGAAGCTAGTATCCCTTACTGCTTAGATATTGCTTAGAATTGGGAGATTCTGAGTTTAAGGCAGGACACCAATACCACTTGAATCTTGCAGAATTAAGTCCTACTGGCACGTGTCTTTCAAGGGGAGAGTCCATAGAGGACTAAGGCTTAGGGAGTTTGGAAGACAAAGTGACAAAATTCTTCTCCATCAAGTAAGTTAAACCCCTTTTTGGTCGTGCATGTAGGTGGGGAATTCTTGCAGTTGTAATTAATTAGAAATCTGTTCCATAAGCCACTTGTGAGCCTGAGAGGAGCATCTCAGAGTGTCGGTGTCAACAGCGCTTGCCAGGGGGCAGCTTACAAGGAGGCAGTCCAAGACAAATTTCTACATTCTCTCTAGGCTGAAATATTGCTGTACACTAACGGCCCCTTTCAATGCAGGCGACATTCCAGATTTAGAGAATGTACAGAAAACTTTCATGGCACACATAAATACGATAAAGCACTACTGGGAACGGTTGAAGTCCCTTGATTTTTATTTCTTAGAATGCAGGCAAGAAAGATAAACTAGTCCCAAATTTGCACACGAAAATCACTCCTTACGAAAGCAAAAGACTTAGCAGGAGATGCAACATTGCCCAATGAAAAGCAAGGTGCCACAAGTATGCTAAGAGACACCACAGTAAGTATCATGGTCACAAGACTGTTCAACTGCCTCCCAGTATGCATATGGGAGACTGCCAATAGACTCCTGGCTGTCTTCAAGAAGGAGCTGGACAGGCACCTAAAGTCAGTACCTGATCAGCTGGGTTGCAGTTCGTACATCAGTCTACATGTGTCAGGCACTGGTAATCCTGTCACTCCTGTCTGTGTTCCACCTACAACTTCAGGCATGCAAGAGCTGAGCTATCCATGCAATGTCTGCTAGTTCAAATAGTAGTTTCTCCACAGGTAGCTTTGTCGGAAAACGACTATTTGAAACTAGTAATGCGACTCTTGTTGACGTCCGCCGCGACAGAAACGTCTTTCTGCAGACGGCTTGTGACGTCAAAAAGAGATGGCATTACTAGTTTTAAATAGTCGTTTTCCGACAAGGCGTCCCCTGTGGAGAAACTACTACTTGAACTAGCAGACATTGCAGGGATAGGCTCAGCACTCAAGGTAGTCTGAGGTTCCTCAGACACCTGAGGCAACTGGACACTATCTTGCATGACTGAAGTTGTGTCAGTAGTAGTTTAGTAGTAGTAATTGTGTAGGCCTATAGGCCGCAGACACCAACTGGTGATAGCTATATAGGCCTACAGGTCTACACAATTACTACTACTGAACTACTACTTACACATGCAGCCAGCAGTAACAGCCTGGTTGATCAGACCCTGATCCACCAGGAGGCCTGGTCACAGACCGGGCTGCAGGGGATTTTGATCTCCGAAACCCTCTTCAGGTATTCTCTAGGTAGCAGATACAGAGGGGGAAACTGGGAGAGTCCCCCCCCCCAATTTCCCCTGAGGCCTCAAATATTCTACTGTAAATAAGCCATGATCGGCTAATAGAGTGTAACAGAATATATTGCAGGGTCAGTAAAGTCAGCATGCTGAGGCATTAGGAAACTAGTAAGGAGTGAGGTATTGTAATAATGTGAAGGCGGTGTGAAGAAATGTGCAAAGGCCGAGAAAGTAAAGTGTCAGGGGGGTGGACCGGTGTCCATCATAGGTGTTTTCTCCTCGTTAAGGCGGAGATGGCTTCAACAGTTTCAGTTGAGAGATAAGCCGGAGAGAGTTTGGGAGTGGAGAGAGATGTAGATTGGGCAAAAAGTGGAGAGATAATAGAAGACACCAAAGAAGGGATAGAGGTGGCGTGACAAGCAGAATCTTCTGAAAAGACAGGCGAGGAAGCAACTGTACTTGGCGCTGGATACCCCTCCACAACAGTATCAGATGCATCCCAAGGTAAAGGTCGAGATTCAAAGACAGGGTGTGAAGAACGGTTGGGGATGTCATGCGGTTTGGGGGTTGAAGGAGATTTAGACTTGAATGCAGATGTAAACTTTGGAGAAGAAGAGATATATGATGCGATTTAGTCACACGTTGAAATGTGTGACTGGGAAGATGAAGAGGTAGGAGCAGTAAGAGATGATGAGATTGGAATCTCAGAGCCCAGGGCGGCTGAAGGGTTGGACACGGAGGTGGCTGTGAAAGTAAGAGATGCAGAGGCAATTGTGGAATCAGGCACTATTGAGGTCTTGGGCCGTCGAGCGACCCTGGAATAAGAAAGTCATGGGAGTCTTTCGTGGAGGCGGAGATGGAAAGCTGCCATGGCGTAAGAGAAGCCCTCTTTCTCTTTAAGACAACAGATCTCTTTTCTCTTAAGAGAATAGGCAGGATGCGCCTCTTTGCAGTTAAGGCAAGAGGGATAATGATTGCAGGATGGACTGCTATGATCAGTTGCACCACAGACAGGGCATTCTGTCATTGACCTGCAATATTTTGCTGGGTGGCTTAAGCGCCAGCAATTTCTACATTGATGTGGGATCACCTCCCGCTCTTGTAGGCGTTGTCCTGCTATGTACATAGATGGTGGCAGTTGACGGCTGTCAAATGTTAGCTTCGTTATATCGCAAGGATAGCGCCTCCTCCCGTGGGCAGTGAGTATGTTAGTGTTAACTTTGATGATCGGGAGTTTCTTGAGCTAGAGTTGCTCCAGAATGTCATCATTACGAGCAAGAAAGTCACGTTGTATGATTGTGTGTGGAAGGGAAATAGTTCCACAGCAAGAATTAAGAGAGATGTGCTTGCGTATAATTACAGGTGTTTCGTCAACAATTTCAAGAAGTGAAAGGTTATGTGCTTGCTTTGAATTTTGTTCTGTGACAACTCGTGTGCCACTCTTAAGAGCATGGAAAGAAATGTTCTGCCCAACATGGCGAAGGAGCACCTTGCTGATGCTGTGGTCGGAAAGATAGTCAGTAGTAGAAGTTAGTTGTAGCGTAAAAAAATTTGTCCAAGAAGGACTTTGAAACAAAGAGTGTAAGGGAAGGGATTTCTTAGTTGTTCGTTTCTTATTAACGTGAGAGGAAACTGAGGTAGGTTTATTAGTGACAGGTTGAGGTTGTTTAGACAGGGATTTAGAGGTGGGCCATCCCGAGTTGTGAGTATGATCTGAAAATCGATGCATTGTATGTGGAGAAGCTGGGATAATAGTCAAAGCCGCATGGAGTTTAGAGGTGTCCAAAGGGCTGGTCGAAACCATGGTACCAGAGGTACTGGGCTGGATGAGAGGTCCAAAGAATTGTCTGAAGGCGTGCCAGGGTCTGTAAAGGATGCCGCAGGAAAGGGCCCAGGAGGAGGGAGGTCAGGGTTATGGGTCGCTTTGATAAGTTTCCATTTGTTTTTTATTAAAAAAAATAAATAAAAGAGCCAGAAAAAGGGGGAGGGGGAATGTGGAGGCGTATCTCGTAGCAGGCTTGAAAGGGTCGTATGTCCTCCCTCAGTGCCCAAGAGAGCCATCAGGGCAGCCAGTAGTGCAGATGTAGCATGGAACCCGTGCCATACCCTACCTTTCATGTCGGTAACCCGGCAATCCAGGATAGCAACCTCATATCCACCGAGGCACCTCAATGATCAAAAGAGAGGGCAGTCGGAAACCCTCGGAAACTCCGCCACCACCTCTCAGAATCTGACAGGCAGCTTTCAGAGATACACCCGTCACCTGCCAGACATTGTAAGCCTTTCCCTGGAAGACTGGAGGGGGATTGGGACATACCCAGATGATCCAGATTCCACGCCAAACCACACCACCACCAAGGACCTCAACGGAATGGGATGGACAACGATACCCTTTCTCCATCCTAGGAACTAGAATGCATGAGGGGAGGACCCCATAGACTGAAAACAGGAAAGGGAAAGGAGGAGGAATGGGAAAGGAGGGATGTGGAGGATGGGGCAGGGAAGGGGGAGTGGGGGGTAATTAGGTTTGATCAGAGGAAAAAGACAGAAGAGTCCAATTCCTCAGACTAAAAGCCTCTTTAATACGCCGAGGAGCCCCCTCCCCCTTGAAGAGGGGAGCTCCTCACTAAAACAAAATGCTGACTGCAATATGCTCAACACAACACGAAGCAATAACACACAATGACTTAGCAGGTTTGCAACTCAGACCTGTAGGCAAGCTCATGGAGACAAGGCAGAGACCCAAACTTCGGAACAGGCACCGCATGTTATGAACACAGGTGTATACTAGTGGCCTGCACACCTGGCTGTAGCACAATAACCAAGTATTTACTCTCTCTGCTGCCTTTTTTCTTGTTCCTACGTGATTGTCGTGCTACAGACTGCACACCTGGCACGACACCCATGTAGGAATGAGCACAAAGGCAGCAGAGTAAATACTTGTATTTCCTTCAGCAAATAGTAATCAGATATGTACAATATATACAGCATATGATATAATCCCTACGGGTTTAGGGCTCCCCATGATAGTAATAATAATGCAGTACAGTAGACCCCCGCCTAACGAACAAAATTAATCTCAGAAGCCTGCTCAAGTGCCATTACCGAACGAATTTACTTCCTTAAGAAATAATATCACGTAGGTTAGTCTATTTCAGACCCCCAAAAATACACTTCCACAAGCACTTACAATATTATACTTACATAATTGTACGATTTCCGGGGTGTTCGTTAGGTGGGGGTCCACTGTATAGGTACAGTGAGGCAAATTCCAGCAAGAGACAAGATGAGAAATGTAGCAACCATACAAGGAGGCAAGTCTGCCAAGGTTGATTCACGAGTGTACCGCGGGAGTCCTTAGGGTTGACTCATCGAACCAAGGTACTATCACAACGATGGGGCCCCTACTCGTTATATTCTTAGCACCTGGTTTTCTGGTTAGAAGGCATGCCTATATGCGTGTGACATACACTGAATAAAGAGAGTAGTAAGAGAGAAAAAGTTAGCATATGAGAGGTTTTTACAAAGTAGAAGTGATGCAAGGAGGGAGGAGTATATGGAGAGAAAAAGAGAGGTTAAGAAAGTGGTGAAGCAATGTAAAAAGAGAGCAAATGAGAGAGTGGGTGAGATGTTAACAACAAATTTTGTTGAAAATAAGAAAACGTTTTTGAGTGAGATTAATAAGTTGAGAAAGCCTAGGGAAAGAATTGATTTGTCAGTTAAAAATAGGAGAGGAGAGTTATTAAATGGAGAGTTAGAGGTATCGGGATGATGGAGGGAATATTTTGAGGAATTGTTAAATGTTGATGAAGATAGGGAAGCTGTGATTTCGTGTATAGGGCAAGGAGGAATAACATCTTGTAGGAGTGAGGAAGAACCAGTTGTGAGTGTGAGGGGAGTTCGTGAGGCAGTGAGTAGAATGAAATGGGGTAAAGCAGCTGGGATTGATGGGATAAAGATAGAAATGTTATAGGCAGGTGGGGATATAGTTTTAGAGTGGTTAGTGTTTTTATTTAATAAATGTATGGAAGAGGGTAAGGTACCTAGGGATTGGCAGAGAGCTTGCATAGTTGCTTTGTATAAAGGCAAAGGGGACAAAAGAGAGTGTAAAAATTATAGGGGAATAAGTCTGTTGAGTATACCTGGTAAAGTGTATGGTAGAGTTATTATTGAAAGAATTAGGAGTAAGACAGAGAGCAGGTTAGCAGATAAACAAGGAGGCTTTAGGAAGGGTAGGGGGTGTGTAGACCAAGTGTTTGCAGTGAAACATATAGGTGAACAATATTTAGATAAGGGTAAAGAGGTTTTTGTGGCATTTATAGATTTGGAAAAGGCATATGATAGGGTGGATAGGGGGGCAATGTGGCAGATGTTGCAAATGTATGGAATAGGAGGTAGGTTAAAGCAGTGAAAAGTTTTTACGAGGATAGTGAGGCTCAAGTTAGAGTATGTAGGCGAGAGGGAGATTATTTCCCAGTAAAAGTAGGCCTTAGACAGGATGTGTGATGTCACCGTGGTTGTTCAATATATTTATAGATGGAGTTGTAAGAGAAGGGAATGCTCGGGTGTTGGCAAGATGTGTGGGGTTAAAAGATAAAGAATCTAACACAAAGTGGAGTTGTCACAGTTGCTCTTTGCTGATGACACTGTGCTTTTGGGGATTCTGAAGAGAAATGCAGAGGTTGGTGGATGAGTTTGGTAGGGTATGTAAAGAAGGAAATTAAAAGTGAATATAGGAAAGAGTAAGGTGATGAGGATAACAAAAAATTAGATAACGGAAGATTGGATATCAGATTGGAGGGAGAGAGTATGGAGGAGGTGAATGTGTTCAGATATTTGGGAGTGGATGTGTCAGGAGATGGGTCTATGAAGGATGAGGTGAATCATAGAATTAACGAGGGGAAAAAGGTGAGTGGTGCACTGAGGAGCTTGTGGAGACAGAGAACTTTATCCATGAAAGCAAAGAGGGGAATGTATGAGAGTATAGTTATACCAACACTCTTGTATGGGTGTGGGACATGGGTTGTGAATGTTGCAACAAGGAGAAGGCTGGAGGCAGTGATGTCATGTCTGAGGGCAATGTGTGGTGTGAATATAATGCAGAGAATTCGTAGTTTGGAGACTAGGATTAGGTGTGGGATTACCAAAACTATTATCCAGGGAGCTGAGGAGGGGTTGTTGAGATGGTTTGGACATGTAGAGAGGATGGAACAAAATAGAATGACTTAGAGAGGGAAGGCGGGGTAGGGGTCGGCCTAGGAAAGGTTGGAGGAGGGTAAAGGAGGTTTTGTGTGCGAGGGGCTTGGACTTCCAGCAAGCGTGCGTGAGCGTGTTTGATAGGAGCGAATGGAGACAAATGGTTTTTAGGACTTGACGTGCTGTTGGAGTGTAGGCAAGGTAACATTTATGAAGGGATTCAGGGAAACCGGCAGGCTGGACTTGATTCCTGGAGATGGGAAGTACAGTGCCGGCACTCTGAAGGCGGGGTGTTAATGTTACAGTTTTGTAGCTGTAGTGTAAGCACGCCTCTGGCAAGACAGTGATGGAGTGAATGATGATGAAAGTTTTTCTTTGTCGGGCCACCCTGCCTTGGTGGGAGTCGGCCTATGTGTTAATAATAAAAAAATACGCTGAATAAAATGTAACATACTCTTAGCATGCCACATCACCCATTCTTTGGATCGAATCTGAGTGTCTCATATTCCCCAGACACTATATGATTCCACCGGGATTAGCATTTCTCCCTAAACAAAATAAAAAAAATGATTGGCATCAATCTTTAATGTTTGATACATCTTATGAAATGTCTGGTGTTTCTTTGAGGAAGGTTTAAATTCATTTTGGGCTATGTCATAATTTGCCATTTTTACTGAAATTGGGATGTAAATTTCTATGTATAACCTTGTTAATGCCTCCTATGATTCCCCTCATATCTGCATGAGAAACTTCTGCAATATTCACCACAAATTTGGTGTGCACTGAGACACAAGGAGCTCGGGTTATTTACTACCACTTTGGTGTGCACTGAGACACAAGGAGCTGGGGTTATTCACTACCACTTTGGTGTGCACTGAGACACAAGGAGCTGGGGTTATTCACTACTACTTTGGTGTGCACTGAGACACAAGGAGCTGGGGTTATTCACTAAGGGATTAGTTTTCTGGGATCCTGTAACGATCAAAACACATCTAGTTAAAATTCTGTTTCAGGATTTGGTAATTACTCGCATATTAATTTAAATTTCTGAAGCATAAATGTATGCCCAACTACTTACGCCTTGGCTGCCTCAGTAATTGTTGTTGAAAAATAGTCTGAAATAATACCAATATACCATCTCTTAATCTACAAGAAAGCGTCTATTGTGGTAACACCGAATATTTCAGCATTGTTCAATATATCAACTGAAACCAAAACTTTCCTAATTTTCCACTTAAAATAAATATTATGCTTCACATCTCTCCATTTAATTATTAGCTACAATAAGTAACTATAGTCTTATCCAAGTAAGAGTATAATAAAGACGAGGTAAACCATAAAACTGATGAAGGGAAAAAAGTGGATGATGCTCTGAGGTATTTGTGGGGGCAAAAAATGTTATCCATGGTGGCAAAGAGGTAATGTATGATAGCATAGTGTAGGGATGTATCGGATATCCGAATCCGCATCCGCGGAACATCCGCACAATTTCTTACATCCGCATTTTACTGTAAAAAGATATCCGCATATGCATCCGCATCCAAAATCCGCGAAACATCCGCACAATTTCTTACATCCGCATCCGCATCAGCAAAATAAGTAAGACATCCATATACACACATCCGCATCCGCGGATATCTAAATTTTCACATCCGATACATCCCTAGTACAGTGGTACACTCTTACATGGGTTCATGTGTAAAACATGGGTATCCTTGGTAGGTAAGACACATAGGCAATAGTTAGACAATAAAGTTGCCTAATTGTTGCCTCTGGTCTTACCTACCAACCTGTCGGTATTGTATATCATTTTGATATGGGTATCCTTATTGTGGAAACGTTTCGCCACACTGTGGCTTCATCAGTCCAATAAAAAGAAGAATGGTGAAGATCAGAAGGAGTTTGAGGTAATCAGTCCCTCATCCTGGAGTAGATGTAATCAGCCCATCAATCTTGATAAGAATACAGCATATACGCGTGGAAGGTTCTTATATACTGCAGACAGCATATAAGAACACAGTAGGCTTCTTCAGTCGAATACAAAGGCAGTAGAAGCAGTACAAATGTATAGACGATGTAATCAGTCCATCACCCTCGACGTAGTTATGAGGTGGTCAGTCCCTCAGCATATAGAAGAGTTTGACTCCATAGTCTGGAATAGTGAAGCTGAAATAACAGTATGGAGACTTATATACTGTCAAGATGAGACGCAGATAATCTTCACAGTACAGGCGGGGTCCACTACTAGAAGTAAGGATGTAATCATTAAGAAGCACAGTACACGCGGGGTCCACTACTAGAAGTAAGGATGTAATCATTACGAAGCACAGTACAGGTGGGGTCCACTACTAGAAGTAAGGATGTAATCATTGAGAAGCACAGTACAGGTGGGGTCCACTACTAGAAGTAAGGATGTAATCATTGAGAAGCACAGTACAGGTGGGGTCCACTACTAGAAGTAAGGATGTAATCATTGAGAAGCACAGTACAGGCGGGGTCCACTACTAGAAGTAAGGATGTAATCATTACGAAGCACAGCACAGGTGGGGTCCACTACTAGAAGTAAGGATGTAATCATTGAGAAGAACAGTACAGGCGGGGTCCACTACTAGAAGTAAGGATGTAATCATTGAGAAGAACAGTACAGGTGGGGTCCACTACTAGAAGTAAGGATGTAATCATTGAGAAGAACAGTACAGGTGGGGTCCACTACTAGAAGTAAGGATGTAATCATTGAGAAGCACAGTACAGGTGGGGTCCACTACTAGAAGTAAGGATGTAATCATTGAGAAGCACAGTCCAGGTGGGGTCCACTACTAGAATTAAGGATGTAATCATTGAGAAGCACAGTACAGGCGGGGTCCACTACTAGAAGTAAGGATGTAATCATTGAGAAGCACAGTACAGGCGGGGTCCACTACTAGAAGTAAGGATGTAATCATTACGAAGCACAGTACAGGTGGGGTCCACTACTAGAAGTAAGGATGTAATCATTAAGAAGCACAGTACAGGCGGGGTCCACTACTAGAAGTAAGGATGTAATCATTGAGAAGAACAGTACAGGCGGGGTCCACTACTAGAAGTAAGGATGTAATCATTGAGAAGCACAGTACAGGCGGGGTCCACTACTAGAAGTAAGGATGTAATCATTGAGAAGCACAGTACAGGCGGGGTCCACTACTAGAAGTAAGGATGTAATCATTGAGAAGCACAGTACAGGTGGGGTCCACTACTAGAAGTAAGGATGTAATCATTAAGAAGCACAGTACAGGCGGGGTCCACTACTAGAAGTAAGGATGTAATCATTGAGAAGAACAGTACAGGCGGGTCCACTACTAGAAGTAAGGATGTAATCATTGAGAAGAACAGTACAGGTGGGGTCCACTACTAGAAGTAAGGATGTAATCATTGAGAAGCACAGTACAGGCGGGTCCACTACTAGAAGTAAGGATGTAATCATTGAGAAGCACAGTACAGGTGGGGTCCACTACTAGAAGTAAGGATGTAATCATTGAGAAGCACAGTACAGGCGGGGTCCACTACTAGAAGTAAGGATGTAATCATTGAGAAGCACAGTACAGGCGGGGTCCACTACTAGAAGTAAGGATGTAATCATTGAGAAGCACAGTACAGGTGGGGTCTACTACTAGAAGTAAGGATGTAATCATTGAGAAGCACAGTACAGGCGGGGTCCACTACTAGAAGTAAGGATGTAATCATTGAGAAGCACAGTACAGGTGGGGTCCACTACTAGAAGTAAGGATGTAATCATTGAGAAGCACAGTACAGGTGGGGTCCACTACTAGAAGTAAGGATGTAATCATTGAGAAGCACAGTACAGGTGGGGTCCACTACTAGAAGTAAGGATGTAATCATTGAGAAGCACAGTACAGGTGGGGTCCACTACTAGAAGTAAGGATGTAATCATTGAGAAGCACAGTACAGGCGGGTCCACTACTAGAAGTAAGGATGTAATCATTGAGAAGCACAGTACAGGTGGGGTCCACTACTAGAAGTAAGGATGTAATCATTGAGAAGCACAGTACAGGTGGGGTCCACTACTAGAAGTAAGGATGTAATCATTGAGAAGCACAGTACAGGTGGGGTCCACTACTAGAAGTAAGGATGTAATCATTGAGAAGCACAGTACAGGCGGGGTCCACTACTAGAAGTAAGGATGTAATCATTGAGAAGCACAGTACAGGTGGGGTCCACTACTAGAAGTAAGGATGTAATCATTGAGAAGCACAGTACAGGTGGGGTCCACTACTAGAAGTAAGGATGTAATCATTGAGAAGCACAGTACAGGTGGGGTCCACTACTAGAAGTAAGGATGTAATCATTGAGAAGCATTGTAGCGAACCTACTGGATTGGACCCTCTCCAGTCCAATCCGTCTCACTCGTAACTAGTGGACAGGCAAAAAATGTTATCGACGATGGCCTCTGTACCAAGATACCGTTGTGTTGCAGCGTCTGACAGTGTCAATACCATAATGGTATACAATACCGAAAAGTTGATAAGTTACACACATGTGCAACACATAGTATGTATTCAAACACATGCAGTAGATTCTCAGTTACTTAGGTATTGAGTTTAGGTGCCTGTCCAGTGCCTTCTTGAAGACAGCCAGGGGTCTATTGGTAATCCCCCTTATAAGTAAGTAAGTAAGTTTATTCAGATATACACAAATACAGTTAAATAGATTATCATACATAACAGCATATGTATAGAAAACCCAGGATAACTCAAAAAAGTCAGAGTGACTTATTTCCATTGGGGTCCATTTAATACCTTAATATTATACACTGTAGTAGATATATGTTATTATATTATAAAGGATATATACTAGGAATAAAGTAAAAAGAGTTATTTACATTTACATATATGTTACCTAAAAAATAAAAAAACATTCTCCTCCCTTTCTGTCGCTACATTCATCAGGTACCTTTTGGTTCTCTTCTTGAACTGGCTTATGCTATGACTGGCTTTGACATGTGCAGACAGTCTGTTCCATTCCTTTATTGCTGTACAATAAAAGGTGTTTGAATCCTGGCCACTGACTGTGGGAACTACAAAGTTGTGCTCTCTCCCCCTAGTACTATGACTGCTTTGGTTCCCAACCTTGACAAAATTGGCAGCAAGATATTCTGGACACTGTTTGTGAGCAATTTTAAACTCAGTAGTAGACACTGTGCCTCAGTAGGTAGACACTGTGCCTCAGTAGGTAGACACTGTGCCTCAGTAGGTAGACACTGTGCCTCAGTAGGACAGACAGGTAGACACTGTCCCCTCAGTAGGTAGACACTGTGCTTGTCTGTAGAGGAACTTCAGTCTGGCATTCGCATTCTTTACTACACTGTTCCCTATCAATTCTCCTGACATGCATGGGTAAAAGGGATTCCAGATATTTTACTGGGGAAACTGAAGTGATGGATTCCCCATTACACCGGACATTAAAATTATTTACCCTTCTCAGTTTATATTTCGTGCCAAAGAGTATGGCTGATGTCATTACGCCGCCTCCGGCTGGGTTACAAGTATCTTTGGCAGGTTAAATCACCGGGAGTCTACCTGAGAGAATTCCGGGGGTCAACGCCGCGGCCCGGTCCGTGACCAGGCCTCCTGTTGGACCAGAGCCTGATCAACCAGGCTGTTACTGCTGGCCGCACGCAGTCCAACGTACGAACCACAGCCTGGCTGGTCAGGTACCGACTTTAGGTGCCTGTCCAGTGCCTGCTTGAAGACAGCCAGGGTTTGTTGGTAATCCCTGATGTATGCTGGGAGGCAGTTGAACAATCTTGGGCCCTGACACTTATTGTGTTGTCCCTCAACGTGCTAGTGGCACCCTGCTCTTCATTGGGGGATGTTACATCGCCTGCCGAGTCTTTTGTTTTCGTAGGGAGTGATTTTTGTGTGCAAGTTTGGTACTAAGCCCTCGAGAATTTTCCATGTGTATATAATAATGTATCTCTCCCGCCTGCGTTCTAGAGAGTACAGGTTTAGGAACTTCAAGCGTTCCCAGTAGTTGAGGTGGTTTATCGTACTTATGCGTGCGGTGAAGGTTCTCTGCACATTTTCAAGGTCAGCAATTTCACCCGCCTTGAAAGGTGCAGTTAGTGTGCAGCAATATTCCAGCCTAGATAGAACAAGCGATCTGTAAAGTGTCAACATGGGCTTGGCATCCCTGGTTTTGAAGGTTCTCATTATCCATCCTGTCATTTTTCGAGCAGATGCAATTGCTACTTTGTTATGGTCCTTGAAGGTGAGATCCTCTGACATGATCACTCCCAGATCTCTGACATTAGTTTTTCGCTCTATTGTGTGGTTGGAATTAGTTTTGTACTCCGAAGAGATTTTAATTTCTTCACGTTTTCCGTATCTGAGTAATTGAAATTTCTCATCATTGAACTTCATATTGTTTTCTGCAGCCCATTTAAAGATTTCGTTTATGTCTGCTTGGAGTCTAGCCGTGTCTTCAACGGTGGACACTGTCATACAGATTCGGGTGTCATTTGCAAAGGAAGACACAGCACTGTGGCTTATATCCCTGTCAATATCTGATATGAGGATGAGGAATAGGATGGGAGCAAGTACTGTGCCTTGTGGAACAGAGCTTTTCACAGTAGCTGCCTCAGACTTTACTCTGTTGACTACTATTCTTTGTGTTCTACATGTTAGGAAATTATAGATCCATCTACCAACTTTTCCTGTTATTCCTTTATCACGCATTTTGTGTGCTATTACACCATGGTCACAGTTGTCAAAAGCTTTTGCAAAATCTGTGTATATAACATCTGCATTCTGTTTATCTTCTAGAGCATCCAGGACCTTGTCGTAGTTGTCCAGTAGTTGGGACAGACAGGAGCGGCCTGCTCTAAATCCATGCTGTCCTGGGTTGTGCAATTGATGGGTATCAAGATGGGTTGCGATCTTGCTTCTTAGAACCCTTTCAAAGATTTTTATGATATGGGACGTTAGCGCAATTGGTCTGTAGTTCTTTGCTATTGCTTTACTGCCCCCTTTGTGGAGCGGGGCTATGTCTGTTGTTTTTAGTAGCTGCGGGACGATCCCAGTGTCCATGCTCCCTCTCCATAAGATGTTAAAACCATGTGATAGGGGCTTCTTGCAGTTCTTGATGAACACGGAGTTCCATGAGTCTGGGCCTGGAGCAGAGTGCATGGGCATGTCATTTATTGCCTTTTCGAAGTCATTTGGCGTCGTAGTGATGTCAGAAAGGCATGCGTCTGTCAAATTCTGTGCACTCTCATAAAAAAAAACATTTAGGTTTTCGATTTTCAGTCTGGTTAGTGGCTCGCTAAAAACTGAGTCATACTGGGACTTAAGTAACTCACTCATTTCCTTGCTGTCATCTGTGTAAGACCCATCCCGTTTAATTAGGGTCCCAATACTGGTTGTTTTGCATAGGAAAAGAAATACTTTGGGTTTCTTTCAATTTCATTTATGGCTTTTTGTTCTTCCCGTGTCTTTTGATTCCTGTAAGATTCCTTTAGTTTTAATTCAATGTTTGCTATTTCTCTGACTAGTGTCTCCCTACGTATTTCAGAGATATTGGCCTCCTGTAGCCTCTCCGTTATTCTTTGCCTTCGCCTGTATAGGGAGCGCCTCTCTCTTTCTAGTTTGCATCTTCTCCTCCTTTTCCTTAAGGGAATTTGCCTTGAGCAAACCTCAAGTACCACAGAGTTAATTTGTTCTAGACATAGGTTAGGATCCGTGATGCTTAGGCAATCTTCCCAGTTTATATCATTTAGGACTTGGTTTACTTGGTCCCACCTTATGTTTTTGTTATTGAAGTTGAATTTGGAGAAAGCCCTCGCGCTGATCACATTTGTTGACTGTCCTGCATGCATGTCTGAACCTCTATTATGTTGTGATCTGGGGTATATTGTTTTGATATGATGACATTTCGTATCAGATCATCATTGTTGGTAAGATGAGGTCCAGTATTCTAATCTTGTGGGCTCTACTATTTGCTGGTTTAAGGTGAACTTGGTGCAGATTTAAAGTTCTGCATGGTGAATTTTCATCTGAGCTGCCCCTGGTGTTATTCTGCCACATTGTTTGCAATGTTCCCCCCCATTTAGGTGCCTGAGGTTGAAATCCCCCAGTGGCAAGATGTTGGGGGCAGGAGCTGGAAGATTTTCCAGACAGTGGTCAATTTTCAAGCTGTTCCTGGAATTGTTGGACGTTGCATCCGGAGGCTTGTAGACAACCACGATGACCAGGTTTTGATTCTCGACCTTTATTGCTAATACTTCAACTACATCATTTGAGGCATTTAGTAGTTCTGAACATATAAGTGACTCTGTGATATACAGAGTAAGATCTAGTATAAGACTGCCTGAAATGCCTAGGCATACCTAGGCATATTATTGGCCTTCTTGTAATGATTATTTCATAAAATGTATAAATAACATATGTAAACCCCACTTTGTAATATTATCAGAAATAAAGTTGATTGATTGATTGTTTGATGTCTTCCTTTGCGGATGACACCCAAATTGCAATGACAGTGGTCCATCGAATACAAGAGCTTTATCGTACCTTTTCTTAAAACTATGTATTATGCAGCCTCCGCTACATCACTCTCGAGATTATTCCACTTCCGGACAACTCTAGGACTGAAGAAATACTTCCTAACATCCCTGTGACTCATCTGAGTGTTCAACTTCCAGCTGTGACCGCTTATTGCTGTTGTGTCCCATCTCTGAAACATTCTGTCCCTGTTCACCTTTTCAATTACTCTGAGTATTTAATACGTCGTTATCATGTTCCCCCTATCCTCCAGTGTCGTCAAGTTGATTATCATTACTCTCTCTCCAGTATTAGTTATGTTGCAAAACTCTGCATTTTCTCTAATTACTTGACGTGTTTGACCAGGTGTGGGATCGAAACTGGTACTGCATACTCCATTATGACCTGAAAGATACTGTGTGTAGTGTCTTGAATGTCTCCTTACTTAGGTGTCGAAACGCTGTTCTTAGTTTTGCCAAGTGCCAATGTGTTACAGCAGGAGATATGCTCAGTATGATACTCACCCCAAGATCCTTCTCCATGAGTGAGCTTTGCAGCCTTTGACCCACTTCCGTGTACTCCATCTGCGATCTTCATTAGGTGTGTGTGTGTGTGTGTGTGTGTGTGTACTCACCTATTTGTACTCACCTATTTGTGGTTGCAGGGGTCGAGTCATAGCTCCTGCCCTGCCTCTTCACTGATTGCTACTAGGTCCTCTCTCTCCCTGCTCCATGGCTTTATAAAACCTCGTCTTAAAACTATGTATGGTTCCTGCCTCCATTACGTCGCTTTCTAGGCTATTCCACTTCCTTACAACTCTATGACTGAAGAAATACTTCCTAACATCCCTTTGACTCATAGGAGTCTTCAACTTCCAATTGTGACCCCTTGTTTCTGTGGCCCCTCTCTGGAACATCTTGTCTCTGTCCACCTTATCTATTCCTCGCAGTATTTTATATGTCGTTATCATGTCTTCCCTAACCCTCCTGTCCTCTAGTGTCGTCAGGCCGATTTCCCTTAACCTTTCTTCGTAGGACAATCCCCTTAGCTCTGGGACTAGTCTTGTTGCAAACCTTTGCACTTTCTCTAATTTCTTGACGTGCTTGACCAGGTCTGGGTTCCAAACTGGTGCTGCATACTCCAGTATGGGCCTGACGTATATGGTGTACAGAGTCTTGAACGATTCCTTAGTGAGGTATTGGAACACTATTCTTAGGTTTGCCAGCCGCCCGTATGCTGCAGCAGTTATCTGATTGATGTGTGCCTCGGGAGATGTGCTCGGTATTATACTCACCCCAAGATCTTTTTCTTGGGGTGAGGTTTGCATCTTTGGCCACCTAGACTATACTCTGTATGCGGTCTTCTTTGCCCTTCCCTGATCTTCATGACTTTACATTTGGCAGGGGTAAATTCAAGGAGCCAGTTACTGGACCAGGCTTGTAGCCTGTTCAGGTCTCTTTGTAGTCCTGCCTGATCCTCGAATGATTTAATTCTTCTCATTAACTTCACATCATCTGCAAACAGGGACACTTCTGAGTCTATCCCTTCCGTTATGTCATTCACATATACCAAAACAGTACAGGTCCTAGGACTGACCTGTGGAACCCCACTCGTCACAGGTGCCCACTCTGACACTCGTCACGTACCATGACTCGTTTTATCCCTGTCAGATATTCTCTGAGCCATTGCAGTGCCTTTCCTGTTTTGCCTGATCCTTATTTCATTAACCTCTTGTGTGGAACTGTGGAAAAGCCTTTTCCCGTCCAAGAAAATGAGTCTATCCACCCCCTCTCCTCGTGTCTTACTTCTGTTACCTTGTCAAAAACTCCAGTAGGTTTGTGACAAGGATTTTCCTTCCCTGAAACCGGGGCTGGTTGTCGTTTATAAACTTTTTGTCTTTCAGGTGCTCCACCACTCTCCCCCCTGATGATCTTCTCCATGACTTTGCATACTATAAGTCAGTGACAAGGTCTGTAGTTTAATGCCTCGTGTCTGTCTCCTTTCTTAAAATTGCGACCATTTGCCATCTTCCACGTGT
>WNWK01022563.1:0-32340 GCA_009830355.1 Cherax destructor
GAGAGCGTGAAATGAGATGTCTTTACCAACATGGCGTAGCAGAGCCTTACCAATACTATGGTCTGAAAGATAGGTATTAGGAGAAGTCGGTCGAAGAGTAAAAAACTTTGTCCATTGAGTAGTTTGAAACAGAGAGTTTAAGGGGAGTGCGTGTCGAGCTTGTCGTTTCTGAGATGAACGAGAAGAAAGTGTCGAATCGTCATGTGTGGGTCTTGGTCGTTTGGGTGTGGGACCAGGGGTGGTCCGATGTGAGACGGGCGAGCGATTCGAAAATTGCCGCACCGTCGAGGGAGAAGCCGAATCAAGGTCAGAGAAGAGCGAAGGTCAGATGTATCGAAAGGCCAGTCGGGTCCTGGGACCTGAAGCAGGTGACGAATTGGCACCTGCTTCAGGTACAGGGATTAGGGTTGTCCGAAGAGTTCTCCGTTATCAAGGTAGGGTCAGAACTAGGTGCGGTATCAAGGGGCCCGGGGTAGAGTCACGGATTAGGGCATCCATGGTTAGGTTACTTTTTCTTTTTGTTTTTAAGAAAAAAAGAAAGAAGAAAAGAAAATAAAAATAAAAAGAATAAAAAAGGGAACGTGGAGGAATAGCTCTAGGAGGAATGAAAGGGCGTAAATCCTCCCGCCCAAGAGGACCTCAACACCGAAGTAGTGCAGATGCTGCATGGAACCCGTGCCATACCCTACCCTTCATGCCAGTAAACCAGCAATCCGGGATAGCAACCTCACATCCACCGAGCCACCTCGGAGGACAAAGAGAGGCGGCCGGATATCCGCCACAAAGCATACCGCCTCGGCCACCACCCCGAATCCGAAGGTGGCCTCCAGAGACACCCGTCGCCCGAAAGATACCTAAGGCCACCCCGGGAGACCGGAGAGGGATTGGGACATCCCAGGCGATCCAGATTCCACGGCAAACTACACCACCGCCAAGAACCTCAACGGAATAGGAATGGACCACGGACCCTTCCTCCTACCTAGGAACTAGAATGCCTGTGGAGAGAAGCTCCCAGGGTAAAAATGGGAAGGAAATAAGGAGGGATGAGGAGGAGGGGAGGAGGAAAGGGAAAAGGGAGGATGGGGAAGATGGGAAAGGGAGGGGGATTGGGGGTATGGTTCGGTCTGAGGAAGAAGACCAAAAGGTCCAATTCCTCAGACCAATAGCCTCTTTACCTCGTCAAGGAGCCCCCCTTAAAGAGGTTGGTCTGAGGAAATAGACCTTTTGGTCTTCCTCAGACCAAACCTAATTACCTCCCAATCCCCCCTTCCCTATCCCATTTTCTCCATCCTCCCTTTCCCTTTCCTCCTCCCCTCCCCATCCCTACCCTATCCCCTTCCTGTTTTCAGCCTTTGGGATTCTCCCCACAGGCATTCTAGTTCCTAGGTAGGGGGGCTGGTACCATGGTCCATCCCATTCCATTGGGGTCCTTGGCGGTGGTGTAGTTTGCCGTGGAATCTGGATCACCTGGGGATGTCCCGATCCCTCTCCGGTCTCCTGGGGGATGGGTGTGGGTGTCTTTCGGGTGACGGGTGTATCTCTGGAGGCTGCCTTTTGGATTCCGGGGGATGGTGGCCAAAGGAGGTATGCTTTGTGGCGGGTGTCTGGCTGCCCTCTCTTTTGTCCAAGGAGGTGGCTCGGTGGATGTGAGGCTGCTATCCCTGATTGTTTGTTTACTGGCATGAAGGGTAGGGTATAGCACGGGTTCCATGCTGCATCTGCACTACTTGCAGTGGTGAGGTCCTCTTGGGCACAGAAGGAGATTTACAGCCCTTTCATTCTTCCTAGGAGCTATTCCTCCACGTTCCCCCCTTTTTTATTCTTTTTTTCTAAAAAAACAAAAAGAAAGAAGTGACATAACCATGGAGTTCCCAATTCATGAATCTGCTTCCCCCCCAGGCTCCTTCCTGATATCACACCCTGTTCCGACCCTGCCTCGTTATTTTACCACTCTTCGGACATTTCTAATGCCCCTGTACCTCCTGCTGGTGCCGTTTCGACATCTGCTCCAGGTACCGGGGTTCCACCTGGCTCCTTTGATACATCTGACCTCCGCACTTCTTTGACCATGCTTCCGGCTTCTCCCTCTACGTTGCGGTGATTTTTGGATCGCCCACCCATCCCACGTCAGACCAACTCCGGTCTCACACCTAAATGCCCAAGACCATTACCTGATGATAATTCTTCGCTTCCTTCTCATTCTACTCAGAAAGCTCTCCCCTTCCATGCTATGTTTCAAAATACACAATGAACTAAGATTTTTACTCTATGACTGACTTCATCTACTGCCTATCTTTCCGACCATAGTATTGGCAAGGCGCTCCTACGCCATGTTGGTAGAGATATATCTTTTCATGCTCTCAAGAGCAGTACACGCATCATCAATTAGGGGGGTATGATTGAGGAGTATAAATGGAAAACAGGAATTAATAAAGGGGATGTAAATAGCATGCTAAAAATATCTAGCCTAGACAGGACTCACAGCAATGGATTTAAGTTGGAAAAATTCAGATTCAGGAAGGATATAGGAAAGCACTGGTTTGGTAATAAGAGTTGTGGGTGAGTGGAACAAACTCCTGAGTACTGTCAAAGAAGCTAAGACGTTGTGTAGTTTTAAAAATAGGTTAGATAAATACACGAGTGGGTGTGGGTGGGTGTGAGTCAGACCTGACTAGCTTGTGCTACTAGGTCAGTTGCCGTGCTCCTTCCTTAGTGAATGTGACCTGACTACCTTAAGGCATTGGCTTAAGCCGGTGGGTGAATTGGACCTACCTCACATGGGCCAGTAGGCCTGCTGCAATGTTCCTTCTTTCTTATGTTCTTATCAAAGTCCAGAATGCTAGCCAATCTCATGATCTTTCTCTCCTTTCAACCATCGATGCTATTCCTGTAACTATTGAAAAACATCATTCCCTCAATTCTTGTAGTGGTACTGTCATTCTACCCCATACCATTGTCCAACAGAATTTCCAGACATGTGGTGATGACATTCTGGAACAGCTTGAGCTCCAAGGCCTCCCAATCCTCAAAGTAGACACTTAAGTCCTCCCTGCCTGGAGGCGGAGACGATACCCTTGCAATGTAGCTCACTTAACTTTTGACTGCCGTGAGCTTCCATCCTCTTTATATTCCGGGACAACGTCTACAAGTTCAAAAGGAGATCCCTACACCGCAACAGTGTAGAAATTGCTAGCATTTTGGTCATCCAGCGAAATATTGCAGGTTCATAGCCGAATGCCCAGTCTGTGGTGCCGATGACCATATCAATATGTCTTGTAGTCTACCTACCTCTTGCCTTAATTGTCATGAGGCTCACCCATCTTACTCTCGCCATTGCCAAGTTTACTTGAATGAGCGAGAAATCCGTTGTCTCAAAGAGGCAGAAGGTTTTCCCTATGCTATGGCAGTCTCTCATCTACGCCTCCAAGGGACACTTCCCTGTATTTCTTATTCTCGAGTTACTAAACATCCCCCACATCTCTGGGGTCCCAACTTCTGCAGCCTCCTCTGTGGTCACCCCTTCCACAGTCATCCCTGTCTCTAATTCTTTTGCTGTCCTGGACTCAGAAGTCCCTACCTCGGCACCTCATTCTGTTCTCACTTCTTCATCTTCTCACTCAAGTTTCTGTGTCTACAAGACCTCATACAACAACTCCTTCCCATTGCCCCTCTACTTTTCAGAAGTCCAAAAAATCCCCATTGCCCAAATCTCCTTTAACCCCTCCTTCCCTTCTTCTACTTGCACATTTTTCCTTTCCAGTCTCTGTACAGTCATACCTCGGTTAACGATGGCGTCGGATAGCGATAAATTCGGTTAGCGATACATTTTTACATCAAAATATTGACTCCGTTTACGATGATTGCTTCGGTTTACGATATTCGTCCCGGACGCGTCCGCGTGGCGCCCAGCTGTGCGGGCACTCCAGGGAGTGTCAGTGTGCTACTGTTTACAAGCGACAGCGACAACCACCCACGCATTCATACCAGTATATTGTCATTATTCCACTGTTTTTAGTGCTTGCAACTGCTAACTAAATAAGCTACCATGGGTCCAAGGAAAGCTCCTAGTGCTAAGCCTGTGGTAAAGAGGCTCAGAAATATAGTAGAACTGAAGAAGGAGATAATAGAAAAATATGAAAGTGGAGTGCATATCACTGAGCTGGCCAGGCTGTATGGTAAAGCCTATTCTACCAAGGGAAATACACGTAAAATCAAGGAAGCTGTTGTTGCGAAAGGTGCATATGTGATCACAAAACAGAGATCGCAAGTGCTGGAAGATGTGGAAAATTTGTTGTTGGTGTGGATTAACGAGAAACAGTTAGCAGCAGATACTGTTTCGCAGGCAATAATATGTGAAAAAGCAAGGCAGTTGCATGATGATCTCGTTAAGAAAATGCCTGCAACGAGTGCTGAAGTGAGCGAATTTAAAGCCAGCAGAGGCTGGTTTCAAAAATTTAAGAATCGAAGTAGCATACATAGTGTTGTGAGGCATGGTGAGGCAGCCAGTCGTGACAAAAGTGTGGCTGAAAAATATGTGCCTGAATTCCAGGGGTACATAGAGGCTGAACAATTCCTCCCCCAACAAGTGTTTAATTGTGATGAAACAGGCCTGTTTTGGAAGAAAATGCCCAACAGGACCTTCATTACTCAGGAGGAAAAGGCACAGCCAGGACATAAGCCTATGAAAGACAGGCTAACTCTGATGCTTTGTGCTAATGCCAATGGTGATTGCAAAGTGAAGCCTTTACTGGTGTATCTTTTTGAAAATCCCCGAGTGTTTGGCAGATGCAGTATCACCAAGTCTAACTTGTGTGTGATGTGGAAGTCTAACAAAAAGGCATGGGTCACAAAGGACATTTTCTTAGAGTGGTTCAATGGCGTGTTTGGCCCCAGTGTAAAGAAATATCTCCAGGAAAATAATTTGCCACTTAAGTGCCTCCTGATAATGGACAATGCTCCTTGTCATCCTCCAAACTTGGTAGAGAAAATTGTGGAGGACTTTAAATTCATCAAAGTGAAGGTCTTGCCCCCTAATACCACTCCTCTCCTCCAGCCCATGGACCAGCAGGTCATTTGCAACTTTAAAAAACTCTACACCAAAGCAATGTTTCAAAAGTGCTTTGATGTGACCACAGACATGAATATAACCCTAAGAGACTTTTGGAAAAACCATTTCCATATCCTGCATTGTGTACACCTTATAGGTAAGGCTCGGGAGGGAGTGACTACCAGGACTTTGAACTCTGCCTGGAGAAAATTGTGGCCAGACTGTGTCCTAGAGAGGGATTTTGAAGGTTTTGGGGCTGAGCCTCAGAACCCTGAGCTTGAGCCTGAGCCTGTTGTGGAAGAAATTGTGGAACTGGGCAAGTCCATGGGGTTAGAGGTGAGTGGTGAGGATGTGGAACAGTTGGTGGAGGAGCACAAGGAAGAGCTAACCACTGAAGATCTGCAAGAGCTTCAACAGCAACTGCAACAAGAGACCACAGGTCAGGACAATGGTTCAGAGGAGGAGGAGGTGGAACAGAGATGGAAGAAGGCTTTATGGATGAATATCACCCTAACCATGCTGTTGCAGGCCGTGCTGGCAACCTGTACAATGACACAGTGGTGTGTCATTTCAGGGATGTGTTAAAGAATCGCCAGACACAGAGCTCCCTGGACAGATTTTTGGTTAGAGAGGGGTCCAGTGACTCTCAACCTGGTCCTAGTGGCATTAAAAGAAAAAGGCCAGTAACCCCAGAAAAGAACTTGCCACCTGCAATGTTAATGGAAGGGGATTCCCCTTCCAAACACTAGCATACTATACGTACTCCATCCTTTCCCCTCCTCCCATCCTCCACACATCAACAACTCTTCAATAAATGTAAGTGACATGTTATTGTACTATATTTACATGTATTTCTTTAATGTTCATTAAATTGTGTATTATTTAATGTCAAAAAGTTCTAAAAAATATTTTATTTTACTATTTTTGGAAGTCTGGAACGGATTAATTTTATTTCCATTATTTCTTATGGGGAAAATTGATTCGGATAACGATTGATTCGGTTACAGATACACCATCTCTGACGGATTAATATCGGTAACCGAGGTATGACTGTACAGTGGACCCCCGGTGTTCGTCCATTTTTCGTAACAGAATGCTGTTCAAGTGCCATTACCAACCAAATTTATTCCCTTAAGAAATAATGTAAAATAGACTAGTCCTTTTAGACCCCCAAAACTACACTTATAAAAGCATTTAAAAAAATAAACTTACATAAAAGGGCGTGTTTTGAGCAGGACGAACACCGGGGGTCCACTGTACTTGGTTCTTCACCTATAACTGGCTCTGTTACGAGTGTGGAGGTTCATCCTCCTCCTCGTACAGTACCTTTCTCCCCTGTCCCCTCCCAAGTTTCCTCCTCTTCTGCCCCCTCCAAGGTCGCTTCCTCTCCTGTCCCCTCCCAAGCTTCTCCAGTTCCCTCTACCCTTTCATTCCCCCTACTTTGGTACAGTTCATTGTCGCTCTGATCTTTACTCACCCTCCTCCTTCCATCTCCAATATTGTCTCACATTCAACGTCCTTGTCCTCTGAAACATGTGAAGCTATCTCAGAATATACTGATGAGACTAGACCATTGATGGACACCGATCCACCTCCTGTTCCTCCTCTTCACTCTTCCAAGTAAAGTAAAGTAAATTTTATTTCTTTGCAAGTACAGTGGTCCCTCGGTTTTCGTGCATCTCCAAACTCGAACATTTATGAAAGTGTATTTTCGTAAGTGCTGTTGCAAGTGTATTTTTGGGGGTCTGAAATAGACTAACCTACGTGACATTATTTCTTAAGGAAGTAAATTCGTTCGGTAATGGCACATGAGCAGCATTCTGGAACGAATTTTCGGCAAAAACCGAGGGACCACTGTATACATAGATATTGGTAGTTACAATCATAAAACTGAAATGCAAGGAGAGCCACTGGCATGTCTGCACAACTCCTTTCCTCGCAGAGTTCCAATCCTTCACTGCTTGAACGTTTTCCGCTGCCGCCACGTGGACTTTTCTAACCCTTCTAGTCCGTAGATACCTCTACCTTCAGATTTCTCGTACCTTTCTCTTAGCAAATCATGGCTTATTTACAGTGGAATATCCGCGGCCTCAGAGATAACCGGGGCGAGCTTCAGGTGTTGCTCTCCCAGTTTTCCCCTGTTTATGTTTGTTTACAAGAACCCAAATTATGCACTGCTGTTATCCATCCCATCTCGGGCTATGTTTTATTATATTCATCGGATCCTTTTTCCGATGGAACCTTTAACCCTTTGACTGTTTCGGACGTATATATACGTCTTACGAGCCAATGTTTCGGACGTATTTATACGCCTAAATTCTAGCGGCCTCAAATCAAGCAGGAGAAAGCTGGTAGGCCCACATGTGAGAGAATGGGTCTGTGTGGTCAGTGTGCGCAGTATAAAAAAAATCCTGCAGCAAGCAGTACATAATGAGAAAAAAAAACTCCGACCGTTTTTTTTAATTAAAACGCCGTCTTTGAGGTGTATTTTCGTATAGTATTTATGGTTGTATTCTCTTTTTCATGGTCTCATTTGATAGAATGGGAAACATATTACAGGAATAGAGATGATTTTGATTAGTTTCATGATGTAAACGATCTTGAAATTGAGCTCAAAGTAGCGGAAATGTTCGATTTTTGCCAATGTTCAAAAGTAAACAAATCACACCATGCGTCCAATACCCATCAACTGGTGAGTCTAATATTCTTTCACAAGTGCACAGATATTATTTATACAGTTTTTACAATAATGCAATAGTCTGCATAACAATAAATCTTCTATTTTTGTATGAATAAAAATCAAAATAGAAAGCAAGAGTAATGTAAGAGGGGCCTAAAGACATGACTAATGAACAGATAACATCTTATTTTAGTGCTAGGGATGTCTGCATTGTTTATTCTGGACCCTATTTTGAAATTGACATCTTTTTTATTTTGCATGAAATTGGCGAAATTGCCATTTTCTGACCACTTTATTGGGTAGTTGAAATCGGTAAATTGGTGATTTCTTGTACTCAATCGATAGAACAAATGGAGTTCTAAAGAAATAGCTATGAGTTTGGTCGACTGTCCCAATGGAATTGGCCTAAAATAGGGCTCAAAGTCGGCGAAATCGCCGATGCGTATATATCACTGACACCGCTAACTTTGCGAGAGCGTAATTCCGTAAGTTTTCAATCAAATTTCATACTTTTGGTGTCATTACAATCGGAAAAAGATTCTCTATCATTTCATAAGAAAAAATAATTTATTTGTTTTCCAAAATTTTCCGACATAGAATGACAGTTTCAGAATGGGCCCTCCGACAGTCAAAGGGTTAATGAAAGTGCACTTCTTATATGCACCAGTATTCCATACCATCAGCTCTTCATTCATACTTCGCTACATTACACTGCAGCCCGTATCCACTTGAATAAGTGGTATACAATCTGTTCTTTGTATCTCTCTTCTTCTCAGGCATTATCTATCCCAGATGTTGCCTTTCTAGTTTCTTCCTTACCGCCACCACTTCTGCTACTTGGCGATTTTAATGCCCACCACTTTCTCTGGAAGGGGGGTCTCACTGTGACTCCTGCAACATTCAGTTTTTTCTCACTTCTCTCCCTCTCCATGTTTTAAATACGGGTACTCATTCTCTCTCTTACATCGACCTCTCGGTCTGCTCTTCCTGAACTGTACTAGACTTCACCTGATCTGTCCTCCCGGACTTGCATGAAAGCGATCATTTTCCAATCATCCTTACTTCTCCTTCGTAATCACAACCTCCTCGTAGCCCACGCTGGCAATTTGACCAAGTGAATTGGGACCTTTACGCACGTCTAACTGCTTTTAGTGAGGATCCTTCTTCGTTCTCAGTTTTAACCACAGCTTCACATTCTATACCCCAAACCTCGGGCAGGCATTCTCAGAAGTGTGTGCCTTGGTGGTCTCCTGCTTGTGCTCGGGCAGTACATTTGAAACCCGCTGCGTGTGGCAGGTACCAGTACAATAGAACCACAGAGAGACTCCTTGATTTTAAGGTGAAGAGAGCAGTCACACGCCATGTCATGTGACGGTAAATGCACTTGCTGGCGGGATTATGTTTCTACCATCACTTCGGCTTCCTCTATGAGTGCAGTCTGGAAAAAAGTATGAAAACTGAGTGGTAAATGCTCTCCCGACCTGGCTCCTGTTCTTCGGGTTGCCGGTGTCGATATATCAAACCCTCTTGACGTTGCCACTGAAATTGGTAATCATCTTGTCCGTATCTCTCAGGGGCTCCATCTATGCCCCTTGTCTCATTCCTCAAAGTCTGCCAGAGAGTTAGAGCTCTTAAACTTTTCTACTATCAGAGAAGAATCTTATAATGTGCCTTTTAAACTTCTGGAACTGGAGGCAACACACTCTGCTTGCCGATCATCGGCAGCTGGGCCTGACAGCATTCATATTCGTATGCTATAGCATTTACATCAGTCTGCCCTTGCTGCCCTCTTACAACTCTTTAATCTTATTTGGTCACAAGGAGTTCTTCCCCAGCTGTGGAAGTCTGCCCTTGTTCTCCCTTAACGCAAACTGGGTACTATGGGACATGGTGCCTCTCATTATCGTCCCATTGATCTTACCAGTGCAGTTTGCAAGGTGATGGAACGTCTGGTAAATAAACGTTTGATGTGGTATTTAGAGAAACACAATAGTCTCTCCACTAGTCAATATGACTTTCTTAAGGGCCGTTCTACCACTGACCCCTTAGTATGCTTAGATATGTTTGTAATGCCTTTGCCATTAACCACTCAGTTATTGCCATCTTTTTTTACCCTGAGAAGGCATTTGACACAGCTTGGAGGTATAATTTCTTGACCCAGGCCCACTCCTTAGGCCTCCGAGGCAATCTCCCATTTTTCCTTAAGAACTTCTTAACTGAAAGACATTTCCGTGTTTGGGTTAATAATATGCTTTCCCTGGACTTTATCCAAGCTGAAGGTGTCCCCCAGGGATGTGTTCTGAGCACAACACTTTTCTCCTTGCTATAAATAATCTGGCATCTATTCTTCCATCCAGTATTTGGTCATCACTATGTTGATGACTTTGCTATAGCTTGTGCAGGCGCTGACTGTCACCTCATTGCAGTTTCTCTCCAGTATGCCGTCAACCATGTTTCCAATTGGGCCACTGTTCATGGGTTTAAATTTTCTGGTACTAAAACTCACCAAATTACTTTCACTAGACGTTCTGTCGTCTCTGCTCATCCATTGTACCTATATGGCTTGCGTATCCCAGAACGTGATACGGTCAGGTTTCTTAGCCTTTTGCTTGACCGTAAGTTATCCTGGAAACCTCACATTGCCTCTCTGAAGGCAACTTGTCATAGTCAGCTTAACCTCCTTAAAACCCTCGCTCATCTTTCATAAGGGGCTGATCGTAGAACTCTCCTTCGACTACATTGTCCTAATTTTATCGAAACTCGATTATGGCGACCAGATATATTCAGCAGCCTCTCCTACAACTCTCTCTAGCCTTAATCCCATCCATCACCAGATTACATTTATGCCTCGGTGCTTTTCACTCTTCACCGGTTGAGAGCCTCTATGCAGAGGCGAATATTTCATTCTTAACCGAGCGCCATGATGCTCATTGCCTTCACTATTATGCTCACTCTTATGACCTCGGCAATCCTTCCATATATAGGATAGTCATTGATATTAGTAGACGTTCTTTATTTGTTCGTCGCCCCTGTTTACACCGTCCTTTTTCTCTTCACCTACATTCGCTCGTCTTCTCTTCAGTTACCATCTTTCTATGTTCATGTAGCATCTCACTTTTCCCTACCCCCTTGAGAAGTTCCAACAGTTCGCACTGCCATGTGCGAAAGCCCAACTGCCTACGGTGGCTTCTCGCTCTCTTTTTCTTAACCACTTTCAATCTCTTTCTCATGCCATTGCAGTGTACACCGATGGTTCCCAGTCTTCTGACAGAGTCGGATTCGCAGCAGTGTTTCTGTACAGCATCGTGTGAGGGCATTTATTATCCTTGGCTAGCATTTTTAAGGCTGAATTGTATGCCATTCTCGTAGCACTTATCCATATTGCATCTATGCCTGAGTCACCATTTGTGGAAGTTTCAGACTCCCTTAGTGGTTTACAGGCTATATAAGTAAATTTGATACACCTCATTCCCTGGTTCTTCGTATCCAACTTTGGTTATGCCGTATCTCTAGCAAGCACAAAGATATTGTTTTTTGTTGGGTCCCCAGTCATGTTGATGTACAGGGCAATGAACAAGCAGACACTGCTGCACGATCAGCAGTCCATGACCTCCCAGTTTCATATAGAGGTGTTCCATTCACAGACTATTTTGCTGTAATTGCTACCCACCTTCGCAGCCGTTGGCAACAACGTTGGTCTGATATGCTACATAATAAATTACATTCTATTAAACCAAGTATAGGTTTCTGGCCGTCTTCTTGTCATCAGTGTCGAGGTTGAGAGACTACTCTCTCCCGTCCTCGCATCGGCCACACTCGCCTTGCTCACGGATATCTCATGGAGAGGTGCCCCGTCCCACTCTGTGAGAATTGTCAGGTTCCAGTTTCTGTTAGCCATATTCTGTTGGACTGCCCACTCTATCAACAAGCACGCAGAATTTACATCCAACGTCGTCGCCGCTCTACTGCTCTTACTTCACCTTCCCTTCTTGCTGATGGACCCTTCTTTAACCCAGACTCTCTCATTGACTTTTTGACAGCAACTCTGATGATGATGCCTCTAGCACTCCTCACAGCCCTTTCTCCCTCAACCTCTTGCTACCCACTACCCCTGCACCCTTCCCTGCCCTGCTGCACTGTATGACCCTTGTAGGTTTAGCGCTTTTTATTTGATTATAATAATAATAATAATAATACCATCCACCTCAGCCCAGCATAACTCTCCACTTTTCTTTATAATCATTGACAAACACCAGCACCCTCAATTTAAGGTAAGAAATATTAATTTCTGTTGCATTTGTAGTCTTAAGCAATAAAAACAACATAATGCATCACGACAAAGAACAATTACACATTCATTTTTATTTTTATAGGTAATAGGTTGGTAGATAGCAACCACCCAGGGATGTACTACCGTCCTGCCAAGTGAGTGTGAAACAGAAACCTGTAACTGTTTTACATGATGGTAGGATTGCTGGTGTCTTTTTTTCTGTCTCATAAACACGCTGGATAACAGGTATATATTGCCGCTTCTTCTTACACTTACATCACACTACACAGGCATGCACATGCATATATATACACACACACATCTAGGTTTTTCTTTTTCTTTATAGTTCTTGTTCTTTATTTCCTCTATTCTCTATGGAGAAGTGGAAAAGAATCTTTCCTCTGTAATGCATGCGTGTCGTATGAGGCGACTAAAATGCTGGGAGCAATGGGCTAGTAACCCCTTCTCCTGTAGAAAATACTAAAAAAGAGAAGAAAAACTATAAAACTGGGATGCTTGAATGTGCATGGATGTAATGCGGATGATAAGAAAGAGATGATTGCTAATATTATGAATGAAAAGAAGTTGGATATCCTGGCTCTAAGCAAAACAAAGCTGAAGGGGGTAGGTGAGTTTCAGTGGGGAGAAATAAATGGGATTAAGTTAAGAGAATCTGAGAGAGTTAGAGCTAAGGAAAGGTAGCAATAATGTTGAAGGATCAATTATGGAAGGAGAAGAGGGAATATAAATGTATAAAGTCAAGGATTATGTGGATTAAAATACAGGTCAGATACAAAAAGTGGGTCATAATAAGCATGTATGCACCTGGAGAAGAGAGAAGTGTAGAGGAGAGAGAGAGATTTTGGGAGATGTTAGGCGAGTGTGTAGGAACTTTTGAACCAAGTGAGAGAGTAATTGTGGTAGGGGACCTAAATGCTCAAGTAGGAGAAACATTTAGAGAGGGTGTGGTAGGTAAGTAAATGATAATGGGGTCCCTTTGATTGAAATTTGTATAGAAGGCGGCAGTTTGGTTATAGGTAATACATAATTAAGAAAAAGAGGATAAATAAGTATACAGTGGAACCTCAGTTTTTGTATGCCCTAGTTTGTATGTAAAACTATAGTTATTCTCTATAAAATGTATTTTTTGTTAATATTTCCCATAAGAAATAATGTAAATAAAATTAATCAACTCAAGACACCCAAAAAATATTAACAAAAAATACATTTTATAGAAAAGAACTATAGTTTTACATACAAACTAGGGCATACGAAAACCGAAGTTCCACTGTACAAGATATGATGTAGGGCGTAATGACAGTAGCTTGTTGGACTACATATTGGTAGATAAAAGACTGTTGAGTAGATTTCAGGATGTACATGTTTATAGAGGGGCCACAGATATATCAGTTCACTTTTTAGCTGTAGCTACAGTGAGAGTAAAAGGTAGATGGGATACAAGGAAAACAGAAGCAGCAAGTAAGAGAGAGGTGAAGGTTTATAAACTAAAGGAGGAGGGAGTTAGGGTAAGATATAAACAACTATTGGAAGATAGATGGGCTAGTGAGAGTATAGGCAATGGGGTCAAAGATGTATGTGATAGGTTTAAGAATGCAGTGTTAGAGTGTTCAGCAGAAGTTTGTGGTTACAGGAAATTGGGTGTGGGAGGGAAGAAAAGTGATTGGTGGAATGATGATGTACAGAGAGTAGTAAGGGAGAAAAAGTTAGCATATGAGAGGTTTTTACAAAGTAGAAGTGATGCAAGGAGGGAAGAGTATATGGAGAGAAAAAGAGAGGTTAGGAGAGTGGTGAAGCAATGTAAAAAGAGAGCAAATGAGAGGGTGGGTGAGATGTTATCAACAAATTTTGCTGAAAATAAGAAAAAGTTTTGGAGTGAGATTAATAAGTTGTGGAAGCCTAGGGAACAAATGGATTTGATAGTTAAAAATAGGAGAGGAGAGTTGTTAACCCTTTCGGGGTCGGTGCCATACTAGTACGTTTTACGAGCACGGGTCGGTGCCATACTAGTACGCGTAAATTCTAGCGGCCTCAAATTAAGTGGGAAACGGCTAGAAGGCCTACACATGAAAGAATGGGTCTGTGTGGTCAATGTGCGCAGTATAAAAAAAAAATCCTACAGCACACACTGCATAGTGAGAAAAAAAAAACTCAGACCGTTTTTTTCGTTTAAAACAGCAACTTTGCAGTCTATTTTCGAATGGTATTTATTGATGTATTCTCGTTTTCTTGGTCTCATTTGATAGAATGGAAGATATATTACAGAAATAGAGATGATTTTGAATGGTTTGACAATGACAAGTACCTTGAAATTGAGCTCAAAGTAGCGAAAATGTTTGATTTTTGACGATGTTCAAGAGTAAACAAATCACACCATGCGTCCAATACACATCAACTGGAGAGTCTAATATTCATGCACAAGTGCTCTGATATTATTTATACCATTTTTACAATGATGCAGTTGTATACATAACAGTAAATCTTCTATTTTTTGTGAGAATAAAAATTCAAAATGAAAAGCAAAAGTAATGTAAGAGGGGCCTGGAGACGTGACTAATGAACAGAGAAGATGTTATTTTAGTGCCAGGAATGTCTGCCTTGTTTATTCTGGACCCTATTTTGAAATTGGCATCGTTTGAAATTTGTGTGAAATTGGCCAAATTGCCATTTTCTGACCACTATTTTGGGTAGTTGAAATTGGTAAATAAGTGGTTTCTTGTACTCAATCGATAGAAGAAATGGAGTTCTAGCAAATATCTATAATTTTAGTAGACTGAAACATTGGAATTTGCCAAAAATAAAGCTCAAAGTGGGCGAAATCGCCGATGCGTAAATGTCATCGATACCGCTAACTTCGCGAAAGCATAATTCCGTTAGTTTTCGATCAAATTTCATAATTTTGGTGGTGTTATGATCGGAAAAAGATTCTCTATCATTTCATAAGATTTTTTTTTTTTCCCAAAAAATTTTTGACCCTGAGAACATGTTTCCGAGAAGGCCTGTCGACCCCCAAAGGGTTAAATGGAGAGTTAGAGGTATCGGGAAGATGGAGGGAATATTTTGAGGAATTGTTAAATGTTGATGAAGATAGGGAAGCTGTGATTTTGTGTATAGGGCAAGGAGGAATAACATCTTGTAGGAGTGAGGAAGAGCCAGTTGTAGGGGAAGTTCGTTGGGTAAAATGAAAGGGGGTAAGGCAGCTGGGATTGATGAGATAAAGATAAAAATGTTAAAAGCAGGTGGAGATATAGTTTTGGAGTGGTTGGTGCTTTTATTTAATAAATGCATGAAGAGGGTAAGGTACCTAGGGATTGGCAGAGAGCATGCATAGTTCCTTTGTATAAAGGCAAAGGGGACAAAAGAAAATGCAAAAATTATAGGAGAATAAGTCTGTTGTCTAGGTAGTAGGTTGGTAGACAGCATTGGCCCAGGGAGGTACTACCGTCCTGCCAAGTGAGTGTAAAACGAAAGCCTGTAATTGTTTTACATGATGGTAGGATTGCTGGTGTCTTTTTTCTGTCTCATAAACATGCAAGATTTCAGGTATGTCTTGTTACTTCTACTTACACTTAGGTCACACTACACATTTATGTACAAGCATATATATATACACCCCTCTGATGTTTTCTTCTATTTTCTTACTAGTTCTTGTTCTTATTTCCTCTTATCTCCATGGGGAAGTGGAACAGAATTCTTCCTCCGTAAGCCATGCGTGTCGTAAGAGTCGACTAACATGCCGGGAGCAAGGGGCTAGTAACCCCTTCTCCTGTATACATTACTAAAGTAAAAAAGAGAAACTTTTGTTTTTCTTTTTGGGTCACCCTGCCTCGGTGGGATATGGCCGATTTGTTGAAAGAAAGAAAGATGCAAGATTTCAGGTACGTCTTGCTACTTCTACTTACACTTAGGTCACATTACACATGCATGTACAAGCATATACATACACACCCCTCTGGGTTTTCTTCTATTTTCTTACTAGTTCTTGTTCTTATTTCCTCTTATCTCCATGGGGAAGTGGAACAGAATTCTTCCTCCATAAGCCATGCGTGTCGTAAGAGGTGACTAAAATGCCGGGAGCAAGGGGCTAGTAACCTCTTCTCCTGTATACATTACTAAAGTTAAAAAGAGAAACTTTTGTTTTTCTTTTTGGGTCACCCTGCCTCGGTGGGATATGGCTGGTTTGTTGAAAGAAGAAATCTGTTGAGTATACCTGGTAAAGTGTATAGTAGAGTTATTATTGAAAGAATTAAGAGTAAGATGGAGAGAAGGATAGCAGATGAACAAGGAGGATTTAGGAAAGGTAGGGGGTGTGTAGACCAAGTGTTTACAGTGAAACATATAGATGAACAGTATTTAGATAAGGGTAAAGAGGTTTTTGTGGCATTTATGGATTTGGAAAAGGAGTATAACAGGATGGATAAGGGAGCAATGTGGCAGATGTTGCAAATGTATGGAATAGGAGGTAGGTTACTGAAAGCAGTGAAGAGTATGTAGGAGAGAGGGAGATTATTTCCCAGTAAAAGTAGGCCTTAGACAAAGATGTGTGATGTCACCATGGTTGTTCAATATATTTATAGATGGGTTTGTAAGAGAAGTGAATGCTCGGGTGTTGGCAAGAGGTGTGGGGTTAAAAGATAAAGAATCTAACACAAAGTGGGAGTTGTCACAGTTGCTCTTTGCTGATGACACTGTGCTTTTGGGAGATTCTGAAGTGAAGTTGCAGAGGTTGGTGGATGAGTTTGGTAGGGTATGTAAAAGAAGAAAATTACAAATGAATATAGGAAAGAATAAGATGATGAGGATAACAAAAAAATTAGGTGATGAAAGACTGGATATGAGATTGGAGGGAGAGAGTATGGAGGAGGTGAATGTATTCAGATATTTAGGAGTAGATGTGTCAGCAGCAGTTGTTGAGGTGGTTCGGACATGTAGAGAGAATGGAACGAAACAGAATGACCTCGAGAGTGTATAAATCTGTAGTGGAGGGAAGGCGGGGTAGGGGTCGGCCTAGGAAAGGTTGGAGGGAGGGGGTAAAAGAGGTTTTGTGTGCGAGGGGCTTGGATTTCCAGCAAGCATGCGTGTGTGTATTTGATAGGAGTGAATGGAGACAAATGGTTTTTAATACTTGACGTGCTGTTGGAGTGTGAGCAAAGTAACATTTATGAAGGGATTCAGGGAAACCGGCAGGCCGGACTTGAGTCCTGGAGATGGGAAGTACAGTGTCTGCACTCTGAAGGAGGGGTGTTAATGTTGCAGTTTTATAACTGTAGTGTAAAGCACACCTCTGGCAAGACAGTGATGGAGTGAATGATGACGAAAGTTTTTCTTTTTTGGGCCACCCTGCCTTGGTGGGAATCGGCTGATGTGTTAATAAAAAAAATAAAAAATGTGTCAGCAGATGGGTCTATGAAAGATGAGGTGACTCATAGAATTGATGAGGGAAAAAAGGTGAGTGGTGCATTTAGGAGTCTGTGGAGACAAAGAACTTTGTCTATGGAAGCAAAGAGGGGAATGTGTGAGAGTGCAGTTATACCAACACTCTTATATGGGTGTGAGACATGGGTGGTGAATGTTGCAACAAGGAGAAGGCTAGAGGCAGTGGAGATGTCATATCTGAGGGCAATGTGTGGTGTGAATATAATAAAAGAGAATTCGTAGTTTGGAAATTAGGAGGAGGTGCAGGATTACCAAAATTATTATCCAGAGGGCTGAGGAGGGTTTGTTGAGGTGGTTCGGACATGTAGAGAGGGTGGAACAAAATAGAATGACTTCGAGAGTGTATAAATCTGTAGTGAAGGGAAGGCAGGGTAGGGGTTGGCCTAGGAAAGGTTGGAGGGAGGGGGTAAAGGAGGTTTTGTGTGCGAAGGGCTTTGACTTCCAGCAAGCGTGCGTGAGCGTGTTAGATAGGACTTGACGTGCTGTTGGAGTGTGAGCAAGGTAACATTTATGAAGGGATTCAGGGAAACCGGGAGGCCAGACTTGAGTCCTGGAGATGGGAAGTACAGTGCCTGTACTCTGAAGGAGGGGTGTTAATGTTACAGTTTTATAACTGTAGTGTAAGTGCACTTCTGGCAAGACAGTGATGGAGTGAATGATGATGAAAGTTTTTCTTTTTCAGGCCACCCTGCCTTGGTGGGAGATGGCCTATATGTTAATAAATAAAATATTTTATTTTTGTAAGATCTAGAAGTCTAAAAAAAAATTTTGGCTGGCTACTTATGTATACATCATAGCCGAAAGAGATGGGACCTTGCACAGGTAGACAATGGCAAGAGTCAATAAGTGGGAATAAAGACATTGGTAGCAGAGGATCCTTTTAATGCAATGTTTCACCCAAGGGTGGACTTTATCAAGTACTTGATGAAGTCCAGCCTTGGGTAAAATGTTGTATTAATATTATACTCTGCTACCAGTGTCTTTATTCCCGGGACCTTGTTTAGCCTGTTGTCTGCTACACCAAGCACCAAAACTAACATGGCTACCTGCTGTTTACAGATGGCTATTTTACAATTATTTACAACTGCTGAAGGTGGTTTACTTATTACATACTTGTAATATGTAAATAACAATTCATAATACTAATCACTCTAAAATAATCTGATAAACAGTTTTGTGGGGTGGAGGGGTGGTTGTAATTCAGGTTTGCCAGTACCATAGCACTGAAACCACCACTTACCAGTAACCCAAATCCTAAACTTGTTCCTGGCCTTGAGCATACAAGGCTCAGGCTGATTTTCTGAGATTTTTTTTTTTTGGGGTGGGGTGGGGAGAGGAGGTAAAAGAAAACATGCCTTATACTTCAGAAAATATGGTAGTTATTTTGGTAGGGGAAAGTGGGATAAAAACCCATGAAGGCAAGTGTGCCTAAGGCCTATGATGGTCTAAAATAATGCTGATGCTGATCCTCAAACACTGAAACAAATTCCTCATTTATATTTCTCATGTTTGTCTCAACTTCTACATTATCACATTTATGACGGGGACTGCTAAACCTGTAAGGATCTTGCAGTACTGAAGAACTGACACAAAATCAGGTTCAATCCAAGGGAAGAATAAGTCCAGTTCCTTGGATCAGCAGCTCCTCCCCAGCATCAAGGACCCTCCCTTCAAGGGCTAAAAGAGTTGTAACATTAAAAATAACTGAAAAAGTTCTTCGTGATTAATTATCTTGATCACATTTACTGGTGCTCTGGAAAATAATATTTTACTATAATGGCAAAAACTACTATTCTAGCCTTTCTAACCAGGCAACAGCTATTAAAATTTTAGTGAACAATTTTATAATTTGAAACTAATCTGTGTACGTGCATGGAATCTTTAATTTCCAGGTATGTCACAGTTTAACCCTTTCAGTATTGGTCCAGTTATAGCACAGCTTTGAAGCTAGTGACAGTCCTGCAACATGACGCCATAAGCTCACCTCACTCAGATAAGCTGTGAGTGGTAAATTTCGGCCTAGATATGAGAGAATGGGTCTATGTGATAAGTGTGCACCATATAAAAAAAATCCTGCAGCATGCAGTGCATAAGGAAAAAACGGCAACTTTTTCGTTTAAAACAACGACTCTGCGGTGTATTTTCATTTGTTTTTATGGCTGTATTCTCGGTTTCTTGGTCTCACTTGATAGAATGGAAGATATATCACAGAGATAAAGATGATTTTGATTAGTTTCAAGACTGAAAGAAACTTGAAATTGAGCTCAAAGTAGCAGAAATGTTTGATTGTTGATGGTATTCCAGAGAACACAAATGACATTGCTTGTCTGATATGTGTCCAATTGTCCAGTCTAATATGCATTTAGGAATGCACTGACATTATTTATACAATTATTACAATAATGCAGTAGTCTGCATAACAGTAAATCTTCTATTTTTTGTGTGAATAAATATTCAAAATGAAAAGCCAGCGAAAAATAAGATGGTCCGGAGACGTGACGGAAGAGCAGAGGAAATGTTTATTTAGCGCCAGCAATGTCTACATTGTTTATTCTGGACCCTATTTTCAAATTGGCAATTGTTGAATTTTGTGTGAAATTGGTCAAATTATTGATTACTGATCACTTTATTGGGAAGTTGAAATAGGTAAATGGGTGGTTTCTTGGACTCAATCGATAGAATAGAAGGAATAATAGCGAAATAGCTATGAGTTTGATGGACTGGAACAATGGAATTGGCCAAAAATAGAGCACAAAGTGAGCAAAATCACTGATGCGTAAATGTCGCCGAGACTGTTAACTTTGTGAGTGCATAATTCCATGAGTTTTCTATCAAATTTAATACTTTTGGTTTCATTACCTTCAGAAAAAGATTCTCTATCATTTCATAAAACAAAATCATTTTTTTTTTTAAATTCTTCAACCCTGAGAGCAAGTTTGAGAGCAGGGGTCTCAACACTGAAAGGGTTAAGGGTTAAGGCACAGTCACTCATATTAAAAGCTTCGACAGCCAAGTACAGCAGATCATAGACTATCTGGCGGCTAAAGAAATAATGCTAAACAAAAAAAAGTGTAACAAAAAGGGACAGTAAAAGATGATGTGATTATCTGGTGAGGTTGAAAATCCATTGCAACTTTTCCCATGAGAGGGGCTGGATAATACATGATGCAACCTTCCCCAGAGGGGGCTAGATAATCCATGATCTACTGTATTGTGAAATAAATGAAAAACCTTACTGGAGTCACTCTAAGATTCTTCAAGATAGTGTTAAGTTGCAGTAGCTGATGGTACGGGACAGTGAGAATACGAGGTGTTGAAGCAACTAAAGTCTTGATATCTGCTCCTGCAATAAAGTGGACTTCTCTCTCAATACAAGCAATGTTGATGGGGCTGCAGGCAAGTAAGTAATCATTTTTTATCACCTGCCGGAGAAGTATATTATTTTAGTTAATTCATGGCTTGTAGTCACACGAATATTGATATAGTGGCAGTAAACTAGGTGGTACAGGTCGGACATCACAAATCCGGCTATCAGTCATCCGGTTCCATCAGTTATCTAGCACTAATTTTGGCTAGCATAATTTCAAATTTCCAGGGTCACCACACCAACCTGCTGCTACTGTTTGGTGGCACTACTTGCTACATAAGTCATTCCAATTTCTTTTTCTCCATTTATTGTTATAACCTGCTTACTTTTAGCCCTAGCCATGGTTCCAATGAATAAAAGAAATGCTTCTTGTTGTGTAAACTACATACACAGTACATTGTCCATAAAAGATAAGGTGGCTTTGAAGCCACTGTCAGTTGCCATGAGCTCATTCTCGTGATGCAGGGGAATATGCTTTATTAATAAATTAAGCTAATATCAACACTACGGCTTATTTACCTATCACAGTTGATCTAACATGACATAATAAACAATATAAATACAGTGGTACCTCGACTTACGATGGTCCCCAAACTCACCCTTTTATGTAAGTTTATTTTTTTAAATACTTTTGTAAGTGTAATTTTGGGGGTCTAAAAGGTCTAGTCTATTTTACAACATTTCTTAAGGAGATAAATTCGTTTGGTAATGGCACTTGAACAGCATTCTGGAATGAAAAAATATCGTAAGTCGAGGTACCACTGTACAGTGGTACCTCGGTTTACGATGGTCCCCAAATTCGCCCTTTTATGTAAGTTTATTTTTTTAAATGATTTTGTAAGTGTATTTTTGGGGGTCTAAAAGGACTAGTCTATTTTACATTATTCCTTATGGGGATAAATTCGTTTGGTAATGGCACTTGAACAGCATTCTGGAACGAAAAAATATCGTTAACCGAGGTACCACTGTAACATAAAAACATGGTAAATACTCCAGAATGAATAATATTTGGCATAATACTGAGTGGTTCAACAGAGGTATGAAGAGAATATGGGATACAAGTACCATCCTCCTATCCCTGCCTTGGGGGCTTATATTAGAGAAAACGGAGTGTAGAACAGGCCTGTTATATACACTCATAATGCACCATAAAACTGAAACAAAAAAGCTATTTTATCTACATAGATTATCATACATAGCAGCATATGTGTAGAGAACCTAGGATAACCCAAAAAAGTCAAAGTGACTTATTTCCAGTACCTGGCTTGGGCTTGACATGTACGATTTTTGGTAAATTATTTTTTTTCTCAGTTGTTTGTTGGGCTATCTTATTGAAACTTGGGCAATGTATGATGGAAAGATGCCTTAAAGATAGATTTATATGCACAAATGAATGAACTCAATGTGACACTTACCTTTATTAAAGACTGATGTTGCTGGATGGAAGAGAGGGAGGAGGGGAGAGGGAAGAGACCCTATTTTTTGGAAGGGAAATCCCCCTCCATAAGGACTCTAGGTACCAAGTCCTCATCTGGGGTCACTTCCCTTCTTTGTCTTTTAATCCCACTAGGACCAGCTTGAGAGTCACTGCACACCTGTGACACTAAATATCTGTCCAGAGAGCTCTGTGTCTGGCATCTCTTTAAAATGTCACTAAAATGGGAAAAGAGATTGTCATTGAACATGTTGATGAGACGGATTGCAACATCTTTGCCAGGGTGATTTTCCTCTATAAATGAATGCACCCTACCCCACATTGCACAAATCTCCTTAATCTCTGAAGAAGGCACCTTACATCTCTCTTCCTCCTTCATTGAAGCAATTTCCTGAGATCTGCTTTGATGATGTTGCAGCTCAAGCTCTTGCAGCTCTTCAGTGGTTAGATCTTCATTGTGGTCCTCCACCAACTCTTCCACATCCTGGCTACTCACATCCAACCCCATGCAATTCCCCAATGCCACAATACTTTCCACAACTTCCATAGGCTCCTCAGGGTCAGGCCCAAACCCTTCAAAATCCCTCTCTGGGACACAATCTGGCCACAACTTTCTCCAAGCAGAGTTCATCGTCCTGGCAGTCACTCCCTGCCAAGCTTTATCTATAAGGCCTATGCAATGGAAGATATTGAAGTGATCTTTCCAGAACTCTCTTTGGGTCAATTCAGAGTCTGAGATTATGTCAAAGCACCTTAGAAACATTGCTTTGGTGTACAGTTTTTTGAAGTTCGCAATGACCTGCTGGTCCATGGGCTGGATGAGAGGAGTGGTGTTAGGAGGCAAGAACTTCACTGTTACAAATTTGAAATCCTTAGACAATTGGTCTTCCAAGTCTCGAGGATGAGCAGGAGCATTGTCCATTACCAGGAGGCACTTGAGCCCCAATTTATTGTCCAATAGATATTTCTTCACACTGGGGCCAAACACTTGATTAAACCATTCCAGGAAAATTTCCCTAGTGACCCATGCCTTAGGATTAGACTTCCAAAACACACAATTTACTCTTGTCAACACTGTATTTCTTGAACACTCTGGGAGTTTCAGAGTGATACACCAGTAAAGGCTTCACTTTGAAATCCCCACTAGCATTACCACACAACATAAGAGTTAGCCTGTCTTTCATAGGCTTGTGTCCTGGCATTGCTTTTTCCTCCTGCATGATGTAGATCCTCCTTGGCATTTTCTTCCAAAAGAGGCCTGTTTTGTCACAATTAAACACTTGTTGGGGTTTAAATTCTTCTGCCTCTACATATTCTTTAAAGTCATGCACAAATTTTTCAGCCCCTTTTTTATCTGAACTGGCACTCTCACCATGCCTTACAACACTGTGTATGCCACTTTGCTTCTTGAAGTTTTCGAACCAGCCTTTGCTGACCTTAAATTCACCAACATCAACACTGGTTTCAGGCATTTTCTTGACAAGATCGGCATGCAACTGCCTTGCTTTTTCACATATGATGGATTGCACAACACTATCACCCACTAGCAGTTTTTCGTTTAGCCACACCAACAACAATTTCTCCATATTTTCAATTGATTGTGATCTCTGTTTCGTTATCGTATTCACCCCTTTCGCAACATTAGCTTCCGTGATTTCTTTTCTCTTCGCCACAATGGAACCGATGGTTAATGGGGCCTTATTGTATATCCTGGCGAGCTCGGCAATACATACACCACTATCATATTTTTTCTATTATTTCTTTCTTCAGTTCTACGGTGTTCCTCACTTTCTTTCCCAAAGAACTGGCACTAGGAGCTTTCTTTGGGCCAATGGTAGCTTATTTAGTAGTCACACACAATAATCAAGGGCCAAAAACAATGAATTATTAACCCTTTGACTGTCGGAGACCCCTTTCTGAAACTGTCATTTCATGTCGCAAAATACAGTGGACCCCCGCCTAACGAGCACCCCGGAAATCGTACAATTATGTAAGTACAGTGGTCCCTCGGTTTTTGCCGAAAATTCGTTCCAGAATGCTGCTCAAGTGCCATTACCGAACGAATTTACTTCCTTAAGAAATAATGTCACGTAGGTTAGTATATTTCAGACCCCCAAAAATACACTTGCAACAGCACTTACGAAAATACACTTACATAAATGTTCGAGTTTAGAGATGCACGAAAACCGAGGGACCACTGTACAGTGGACCCTCGCCATTCGAACACTCCAAAACTCACCCTTTTATGTAAGTTTATTTTTGTAAGTGCTTTTAAAAGCGTATTTTTGGGGGTCTGAAATGGACTAATCTAATTACATCATTCCTTATGGGAATAAATTTGTTTGGTAACAGCACTTAAACAGCATTCTGGAATGAGGTGAGTTTTGGAGTGTTCGAATAGCGAGGGTCCACTGTATAATATTGTAAGTGCTTGTGGAAGTGTATTTTTGGGGGTCTGAAATAGACTAACCTACGTGACATTATTTCTTAAGGAAGTAAATTTATTCGGTAATGGCACTTGAGCAGGCTTCTGGAATGAATTTTGCTCGTTAGGCGGGGGTCCACTGTATTCAAAATTTTTTTTTTATTTTTTTCTTATCAAAATGTTAAGATTATTTTTCTGATTGTTTAAATCCCCCCCCAAAAAAATTTGCGATCAGTACTTACCGAGATATAGAGCGGTAAAGTTGGCAAAAAATGAGCCGCGTATGGCAACAGCAGCGAATGCCACTCACCCGGTAAACTTTGGTTTACTTCCTTTCGTAGGTTTCTTGTTTTTTTCACTATTTTATTTTTTTACGTAACTTATGTGGCCTGTGAGACCAAAGTAAGGTGCAATGTATATATATACACTCGTTGTATGCAACACAATAATTGCACAAACATTAGTATCATTATATTGTTTACAAAACTTGTTTACACCAACAATAAAAAAAATTGTTTATTACTATTGTTCTATAATATATATACACATATAATGACTGGACACTTTCCATCAACTGCAATTAGCACTTCAAAGCTCCAAGCTATCTGTGTGTGTGTGTGTGTGTGTGTGTGGACATCTAAATTTGCTGAGTCAGGGTAAGGCAGCTGTCAAAATGACATATACCATTACTCACCACCCACACTGCCTGTCAACCTGTCAACACAAAAGGGGACCCATGTCATCTTCCCCACAACCTCCTTCCTTTCCTTCATACCTACCTTCCTAGCTTCCTTCATTCCTTCCTTTCTTATATATTTCATTCCTCTCATCTCTTCCTTCCTGCCTTCCTTCATTCCTTCCTTTATTTCTTTCTTCCTTTCTTACTTCCTTCCTTCCTTTCTTTCTTTCTTAATTCCTTCCTTCTTCCTTTCCTCCTTCCTTCTTCTTTCCTTCCTTCCTCTCATCTCTTTTTTCCTTCCTTCCTTCCTCTCATCTCTTCTTTCCTTCCTTCCTTCCTCTCATCTCTTCCTTCCTTCCTTCCTTACTTTCTTTCTTTCTTTCTTCCTTCTGGTATCCTGGGCATTTCTTTCAGTCACAAACTCCTCAAAACCATGAAATTTATCTTCAGAGACACTTCCATCTGTGATAGAGCTATCAATGAGGAAGAGAACAGTCCCAGATGCGCCAAGGAGTCAGATAATTCTTACCGCTAGGCATGCTGAACAAGGACTACTGAAATGGCATTCCCACAATGCACCACTGGCTGCCCGATTTTTTTTATACTGCGCACACTGACCACGCAGACCCATTCTCTCACATGTAGGCCTACCAGCTTTCTCCTGCTTGATTTGAGGCCGCTAGAATTTAGGCGTATAGATACGTCCAAAATAGTGGCTCGTAAGACGTATATATACGTCCGAAACAGTGGCTCGTAAGACGTATATATACGACCGAAACAGTCAAAGGGTTAATAAATGTTTTGTATGAACTCCTGGGATGATGTTCACTCAAGCATAAACAATGCTAGACTGCGTGACAAAGTGCGTGGGAGGTGGGCTTGCGGGCTTTGTATGTGCGCTGGGCACATGGACAGGTTCCGTACCATCGACGAAAACTGAGACAATCAATGAAAACTAAGACAATATTTCCACGAAAAAAGTGCCCGAAAACCAAAATCACCGAAAACTGAGACACATGAAAACCATGGGCTGACTGTATTGTAATAAACAGAATAGAGGAAATCAGCTCTAATATACATTATTTAGTTATGCATACTGGTCAGAAAGCCCATCGAAAGTCCGAGTTCTCAGTAAACGAGTACAGTGGACCCTCGACTTTTGGTCATAATCCGTTCCAGGAGCTAGACCTTAACTCGAATTGTTCGAAAGTCAAATCCTTATTTCCCATAAGAAATAATGTAAATACAATAAATCTGTTCCAGACATCCAAAAATATTCACAAAAAATTAATTGTGTAAAGATTAACTATACTTTTACATACACAAAACAATTATAAATATATATAAAGTATAATAAATTGATAATTAAACATTTAAAATAACATTTACTTACCTTTATTGAAGAGAGTTGCTGGAATCTGGAAGATAGGGAGGAGGACAAGGGAAGGGGTTAGTGTTTGGAAGGGAAATCCCCCTCCATAAGGACTTCAGGTAACAAGTCCCTCTCTGGGGTTACTTCCCTTCTTTGTCTTTTAATGCCACTAAGACCAGCTTGAGAGTCACTAGACCCCTGTCTAAAAAAATAACTGTCCACAGTTCTCTGTTTCTGGCACCTCTTTAACATTTTCCTGAAGTGGGACAAGGTTTTGTCATTGAACAAGTTGCAGATGTGGCTTGTTTGATCTTGCTCAGGGTGGTGTTTTTCAACAAATGTCTGCACATCATTCCAATTGGAAAAAAATTCGAATTTTTCAGTGTCTACGAACCCCTTGAATTCCTGCACAAATTTTTCAGTTGCATGTTTGTCTGAACTGGCTGCCTCACCATGCCTCACAACACTGTGTATGCCACTACGTTTCTTAAATCTCTCAAACCAGCCTTTGCTGGCTTTAAAATCACTCGCATCAGCACTGGTTCCAGGCATTGTCTTGACAAGATCTGCGTGCAACTGCCTTGCCTTTTCACAAATTATTGCCGTGGAAACACTATCGCCCGCTATCTGTTTTTCATTGATCCACACCGCCAACAACTTCTCAACCTCATCCACTGTTTTCGATCTATTTTTGGCAAACATGTCAACACCTTTTGCAACATTAGCTTCCTTGATTTCTTTTCTCTTTGCCAGGATATAGGTGATAGTAGATTGGTTTTTGTTGTACATTCTGGCAAGCTCACTCACACGTACGCCACTTTCATATTTTTCTACTATCTCCTTCTTCAATTTGATGGTGTTCCTCACATCCCTTACCACAGAGGTGCCACTAGGAAGCTTCTTTGGACTCATGGTGACTTATTTCACAGTGACAATCACTAAACCAGCAATAAACACAATAAATTTATTGTGAAATGTTTGAATGAGCGCGCTGGGTAATGTTCTCTCAATGGTAAACAACGCTAGACTGGCTCACGATGCATGTGCGGCGAGGCGCGCAAGCGCAGGCAGGCGGACAGGTCTGGTACTCGGACCGATAGTCGAGGGAATGACCGGTTGACGAGGGAAAATTGGACCGAAAAAAGCCATCGAAACTCGAAATCACCGATAATCGGACCGACAGAAAGTCAAGGGTCCACTGTACATCGCTAAGTGAGGAGAGGCTGTAATAATAACAACACTGTTTCAAGTTCAAGACAAAGTCCCTAGCCCTTGTTTATATAATACAGTGGACCCCCGCCTAAAGAGCAAAATTCATTCCAGAAGCCTGCTCAAGTGCCATTACCGAACTAATTTACTCCCTTAAGAAATAATGTCTCGTAGGTTAGTCTATTTCAGACCCCCAAAAATACACTTCCACAAGCACTTACAATATTATACTTACATAATTGTACGATTTCCGGGGTGCTCGTTAGGCGGGGGTCCACTGTGCCTCTGAAGCCCCTCCTGATTAGAGAACATCATTGTTTAAGGCTCTCCAGAACCAGGCAGTGATTTATTCATGATCCACCAGAGCAGCTGCTTGAATGCTTTAGAAAAGTTAAATCTGTCATAACCATCACAGCTTGGCTGATCTAGCACTTGTAGTAGGTAGACACTGAGAACCAATGAGGGGTAAAAAGCGAGTGAGGTCTGCATAAATCAGAACTTTACAGAGATGCAGAAATTCCAAGGAATGAATTATAAAGTTCCTGAAGCAAATATGTAAAGGAGTGCGAGCCTGGGTACTCAACAGAGTTATCATAACAATGCTGATTCCCTGCTAAGCCCAGCCATTCTTGTAATGACCAAAACCCCTCAGTAAACATAAGAGGAGGTTGATATAATAACCAGATTGACCAGTAGTTTCATTGCCAGCCACTCTATTTGGGCACTAGATTGAGGGCTGGAGTCTAAAATCTGGGACTGGGTGGCCCAGCCGAGACAGTCTATTGGAAGGGACTTGTAGAAGACCGGGAGAAGGTTGAGGGTTCTGCAGGACCTATCAAGATTACTGTATTATTATATTCATGGAAAGTTCTTAACCCATAAGAGTCATTCATTGCTACATGGCAGGGAAGAGAAGTGGTAGAGGGAAAGGAGTGGTGTTGAGAGAAGAACAGAAAGACGGGGGCTAAAATTAATGTAGCAAGTGTGTCAGTGTGAGTCTGTTAAATGTGTTACTAAGAGACTAAGCAAGAGAGAGGCAAGACTGTGGAGAGCCATAATGATAGATACACATGCAATAGTTTCATACTAACCCTGCACATGAAGTTGTCCCTGGATGACCCTGGAGGTACAGTGGAGGTGCCACCCCCCCCAAGGGAGGCTGGGATAGGGTTCAACCTCTGAGGATGACCCCTATTATTAATTATTAGTATTATATTATTCATGTCAATGGGGAAGTGGAACAGAATTCTTCCTCCGTAAGCCATGCGTGTCGTAAGAGGCGACTAAAATGTCGGGTGCAAGGGGCTAGTAACCCCTTCTCCTGTATATATTACTAAATGTAAAAGGAGAAACTTTCGTTTTTTCTTTTGGGCCACCCTGCTTCGGTGGGAGACGGCCGACGTGTTGAAAGAAAAGAAAGATGTCAATGGGGAAGTGGAAAAAGAATTCTTCCTCTGTAAGCCATGCATGTTGTAAGAGGCACTAAAATGCCGAGAGCAAGGGGCTAGTAACCCCTTCTACTGTACAAATTACTAAATGTTAATAAAATGAAGGAAAACTTTTGTTTCTTCTTTTTCGGGTCACCCTCTGCCTTGGTGGGAGAAGGCTGGTCTTTAAAAAAATTATATTATTCAAAGGAAGCACTAAACCCATAAGGGTTATACAGCACTTGGGGAATGCAAGACAACTGGGTTTGATCCAAGTAAGGGAAGGTTAGTTCTAATTTCTGTGATGAAAGCCCTTCACCAGTGTTAACCCTTTGACGGTCGCAACCCCTAATCTTGAGTGCTCTCCTGTTGTCGCAAAATATTAAAAAAAAAAAAATTATTATTTCTTATCAAAATGTTAAGATTATTTTTCTGATTGTTTTTATCCTAAAAAAAAAAAAAAATTTGCGATCAGTACTTACCGAGATATGGAGGCGTAAAGTTGGCAGAAAATGAGCTGCGTATGGCAACAGCAGCGAATGCCGCTCACTCAGTAAACTTTTGTTTACTTCCATTCGTAGATTTCTTGTTTTTTTCACTATTTTATTTTTTTATGTAACTTATGTGGCCTGTGAGACCAAAGTAAGGTGCAATGTATATATATACACTCGTTGTTTGCAACACAATAACCGCACAAACATTATTATCATTATATTGTTTACAAAACTTGTTTACACAAACCAACAATGCAAAAAATTATTTATTACTATTGTTCTATAATATATATACAAATGTACAGTCACTGGACATGTTCATAGAAGTTCTGCAGCTTGTGGAACTCTTTGAAACATGGTTCTATGCACAGTGGCGTTTTACATTCCTCACACATAAAACGAGTGTCTGCATTTTTGTGGGCGTTTTTTTGTATATGCACAGACAAAACATCTCTTGTGAGCAGTTTTCTTCAAAGTAGCAGCAGGCAGTTGTGTTAGGTAGTTATCCTAGGTTCATGGTCGTCTGGGTCATCAGTCCTTCCTTCCTTCCTACATTCCTTCTTACCTTCCTTCCTTCCTACCTACCTACCTTCCTTCCTTTCCTACCTACCTACCTTCCTAACTTCCTTCCTTCCTTTCATCTCGTCCTTCCTTTCTTCCTTCTTGTTTCTATATATACACACATAGTCACTGGACACGTGCCTAGAACTGCTATAAGCTTCTGGAAGCTGGTTGTTGTGTCTGGGTCATCATTCCATCCTTCCTTCCTTCCTTTCTACATTCCTAATTACCTTCCTTCCTAATTCCTTCCTTCCTTTCATCTCATCCTTCCTTTCTTCCTTCCTTCTGGTTTCTATATAGTATACGCATATATAATCACTGGACACTTCATAGAATTGCTATTAGCTTCTGGAAGCTGGTTGTTGTGAGGTGTGGACTTATAAATATACTGAATCAGGTGCGGCTGCTGTCCAAATGACATATTATACCATCACTCACCACCCCCTGCCTGTCAACACCCATGGGTCCCATGCTCCCCTTCCCCCCAGTCCTTCCTACCCTACCACCTTTACTACCTACTAACTTACCCTTCACTTCCTACCCTTTCCCTACCACTTGCCTCCTCCACCTTTCTCTCCCTGCCTACCTATTTCTTACCTCCCTTTCTTTTTCTTCATTCCCTTTTTTTCTTCCTTCTGGTATCCTGGGCATTGCTTTGGTCACAAACCCCCAAAACCATGAAATTCATCTTCACTGACACTTCCATCTATGTTAGAACTATCACTTGGAAAGAGAAGAGTCCCCGATTGCCTGAGTCAATATTTCTTACGCTAGGCATGCTGAACAAGGACTACTGAAATGGGGTTCCCCCAATGCACCACTGGCTCCCGATTTTTTACTGCGACACTGACCACACAGACCCATTCTCTCACATGGGGCCTACCAGCTTTCTCCTGCTTGATTTGAGGGCTGAATTTATGCGTCTTAATACGTCCGAAACAGTGGTCATAACACGTATATAAATGACCGAAACAGTCAAGGGTTAAAGGCAACCTCCTCTTCCCTTTAAGGGACAAAATCAAAGAGAGCATTGTTACCTTCTTATTAATACTCCAGTTTTGCAACAGTTGCTGAGGTGAGATGCTGCAGTGTGATGCTTTTGGATTCTGTTTCTCTGCCCAAGATTGTCTAAACGTTGATGTCTAATCCAGACTCCAACACAGGTAAACATTGCTCAGTTCCTTGTGTACCTATGGACAAAGATATATTCAGCAATATATGAGTGTCCCAAATTATGTCTGTAAAAATTCCCATCTTACAAAAATAATAATGGCAATGAAGGTAATTCAAAATTTTCTTTCACTGTCAAGACCCCTGATCCTGAACCCCATCCTGTGTCAAAAACTAAAAAAAAAAAAAAAAAATTTTTATGAAATGATAAGAGAATCTTTCCGATGGTAATGACACCAAAAATACGAAATTTGATGGAAAACTTACGGTTTCTTATCACAAAGTTAGCATCTCGCGTATATCGCATTGGTGATTTTGCTCAGTTTAAGTCCTATTTTGGTGAATCCCATTGTTCCAATCGCCAAACTCATAGCTATTTCTAGAACTTATTTGTTCTATCGACTGAGTACAAGAAACCCCCATTTACCATTTCAACTACTAAAAAAAGTGGTCATAAATTGGCAATTTGGCCATTCATGCAAATTCAAAATAAAGGGCCAGAATAAACAATGCAGACATTCCCGGCACTAAAATAACATTTTCTCTGTTCATTAGTCACGCTCCAGGCCCTCTTATATTATTCTTGCTTTTTATTTTGAATTTTTATTCACACAAAAATAGAAGATTTACTGTAATAATTGTATAAATAATGTAACCATTCTGTGTATTAGAAGCCAGTTGGGGTATTTGGGGTGGCTCAATTGTTTCTCTTTAACATCAAAAATCGAACATTTCCGCTATTTTGACTCA
>WNWK01022564.1:0-32339 GCA_009830355.1 Cherax destructor
GGCTATCATACACACAGCACGACTATCATACATACAGCACCAATATCATACACACGCCCCAATGGCATGGTGGCTAGCGCTCTTGCTTCACGCACGGAGGGCCCGGGTTCAATTCCCGCTGGGGCCGAAACATTTCGAAGTGTTTCGTTACACACACACACACACACACACACACACACACATACATACAACAGGCCTAGTGTCTAATCGACATGTGCCTAGGACAAAATGGTAACTAACTGCACCATTATCATACACACAGCACGACTATCATACACACAGAACGACTATTATATTGAAATGTAATTGTTCCTCTAATAATGTAACCCTTGTGTAATTATCAGATTTAATAACTAGTTTGTAACTGTCATAAAAAATACTGTGATTATGTAGCAGATTTTACAGTTCCTTTCCTTTCCTAGGGAGGTACCTTGTTGTGGTGTAGCTCTACACTACACTACACACGTCACTATACTACACTACACACGTCACTATACAACACTACACACGCCACACAATACTGCACTACACATGTCATTATACAACACTACACACGTCACTATACTACACTACACAATCACACTATACTACACTACAGACGTCAAACTATACTTCACTACACACGTCACACTATACTACACTACACATGTCACTATACTACACTACACACGTCACACTATACTAGACTACACACATCACACTATATTACACTACACACGTCACACTATACTACACTACACACGTCAAACTATACTTCACTACACATGTCATTATACAACACTACACACACACTATCTAGACTACACATCACCTATACTACACTAACATACCACTAACTACACACACAGTCAAACTATCTACTACACACGTCACACTATACTACTACACACATCACACTATACTACTACACGTCACACTATATCATACACATGTCACAATGAACACTACACACGTCACTATACTACTACACACACGTCACTTGCTACAACACACTCACACTATACTACACTACACACATTCACATACTAACTACAACATCACTATGCTAGCTACAATCACATACTATACAACATACTATGCTACACAGCACACGTCACACTATATTACACTACACACGTTACACTTACTACACTACACACGTCACACTTACTACACTACACAACACACTATACTACACTAACACATCTCACTATTCTACACTACACACATACACTATACTACACTACACACACTATATACTACACTCACACTATGCTACCTACACAATCACACTATACTCACTCACTACATTACTACACTCAACCATCATACTATTCTACACTACACACATCACACTATACTACGTACAAGCATCACACTATACCACACATCACACTATCTCACTACACAATACACTTACTACATCACACTACCTATCTACCTACACTCACACTTACTATCACACTATCACACTACATAAACACATCTCACTATTCTACACTACACACATCACACTTACTACACTACACACATCACACTATACTACACTAACACATCCACTTCTACACTACACACATCACACTATACACACTACACAATCACACTATACTACACTAACACACCATTACATCACATCACATACTACACTACACACATCACACTATACTACAGCTACAACTATCATCACTATTCTACACTACACACACACATACTACACACTATCACTACACTACAACATCACACTTACTACACACACACACACTTCTACACTACACAACTACACTACACACACACACATCACACTATACTACACTACACACATCGTACTTCACTATGCTACACGTTACACTAAACTACACACTTCACACTATACTACACTCACACATTTCACTATACTACACACGTTACTATACACTACACACGTCACACTATATACACACACACGTCACACTATGTACATACAGACTACTATATAATACAGCATCACTATAATACACACGCATCACTATATACACACAGCACGACTATCATACACACAGCACGACTATCATACACACAGCACGACATATCAACAGACTACACACAGCACGACTATCATACACACAGCACGACTATCATAACACAGCACGACTATCATCCACCGACATCATACAACACGACTATCATACACACAGCACGACTATCATACACACAGCACGACTATCATACACACAGCACGACTATCTACAGCACACTATATCACAGCACGACTATCATAACACAGCACGACTATCATACACTACAGCACGATATCATACACACAGCATCATATCATACACAGCAGCACGACTATCATACACAGCACGACTATCATGCACACAGCACGACTATCATACAACAGCACCACTATCATACAACAGCCGCTACTATCACTACAGCATCACTATCATACACAGTCACGACTATCATACATCACAGCACACTATCATACAACAGCACACTATCATACACACTGCATCACTATCATAACACAGCAACTACTATCAACTACAGCACACACTATCATACACACAGCACGACTATCATACAAACAGCACGACTATCATACACACAGCACACTATCCTACACACAGCACGACTATCATAACACAGCACGACTATCATACACACTGCACGACTATCATCACACAGACGACTATCACAAACAGCACGCACTATCATAAACACAGCACGACTATCATACACACAACACGGCTATCATACACACACGACTATCTACACACACACTGACACTATCATGCACACACAGCACGACTAGATCACACATCAGCACGACTATCATACACACTCACTATCATACACACAGCACGACTATCATACAACAGCACCAATATCATACACACTGATCATTATCATACAGCAAATACTATCATACACACAGCACCACTATCATACACACAGCACCACTATCATACACACAGCACCACTATCATACACACAGCACACTATCATACACACAGCACCACTATCATACACACAGCACGACTATCATACACACAGCACCACTATCATACACACAGCATCACAGTAATACACACATCATCACTATAATAAACACATCATCACTATAATACACACAGCAGTATAATACACACAGCATGACTATCATACAAACACCGACTATAATAACACAGCGTCACCTATCATACACACAGCACGACTATCATACACACAGCACCATTATCACTACATCATACAGCACTATTATTCACACATATCTACGACTATCATACACACTGCACCATTATCATACACACAGCACCAATATCATACACACAGCACCACTATCATACAGCACCACAATCATACACATCACTATTATGCAGCACCACTATCATTCACACAGCACGACTATCATACACACAGCCACTATCATACAACAGCATCGACTATCATACACACTGCACCTTTATCATACACACAGCACACTATCATACACACACATCACAATAATACACACATCATCACTATAATAAACACATCATCACTATAATACACACAGTACGACTATAATACGCACAGCGTCACTATCATACAAACAGGACGACTATAATATACACATCACGACTATCATACACACAGCACGACTATCATACACACAGCACGAATATCATACACACAGCACCATTATCATACACACTGCATGACTATCATTCACACAACACGACTATCATACACACTGCACCATTATCATACACTCAGCTCATACACACAGCACCAATATCATACACACAGCACCACTATCATACAGCACCACACTCATACACACAGCACCCCTATCATACACACAGCACCGCTATCATACACACAGCATCACTATTATACAGCACCACTGTCATACACAGCACCACTATCATTCACACAGCACCACTATCATACACACAGCACTACTATCATACACTCATCACCACGATCATATACACAGCACCACTATCATATGTAAACAGCCTACCCAGAGGCTGTTTCAAACTGCGCGGCACTATGGTGCTGCCCTCTATAGGCCTATCAAGGTCGGGCTGGTCAGCCATGCTTCTCTCTCACTTACACGGCCTACCTCACTGAAGCAGCATCTCCCCCTACGAACTGGCTCCCGGTCCCCTCGCACTCTGTCCCCGTGTATTCCTACACCTTGCCATTAATAAACTGAGTCTAGTCATCGGCCGTATCTCTGCACCTACGCTACCATTCTACTGCCCAAAGTAAGCAGCCAAGAAGTTAGACTTAACAGTGGTGACAGCAGTGGTTCACGGCAGAGTGTAGTGTAGGGGACCCACCGCCCAGTCGATCATCCGACCAAGCCAGTCATATCCAGGTCATCTGCTGGCTTCTCGCATCATCCGTAGCTTCTAGCGTCTCGTGGGTGCCTGAGTCAGCGCATCGTCCACGATTTTTCCACAAAATCGGGACATAGGGCGTCATCTCCAGCTCTCCAGCCTGAAGCAGTCACGTGTGTGTTCATCTCCTACTCTACAACTCTCCAGCATTCTCCTACACCCTTCTGCATCCAGCAGCATCTCTACGCCCTTCCTACAGCTACAAGAGACGCGAGGTGAGATCGTTTCGGGTGTTGGTGTTGTGTCCACGAGTGTCTACCTCAGGGCGCCGCTGCCTGCCTATCTCCCACCACAACCACCTGCTCTCCACTCCTTGCTACGTTTCTAGGCTCCCTCTACCCAGCTCGTCGCCTGTGTGTTGTTTTCTCCGAGTTCTTAAAAAGCCAGCCCTGGCTTGACCACGTGGAACCCATCGTGATTGTCCCAAGCCAAGCCCAGTGTTCCCAGGACCTCGTTCCTGCGTCCTTCAATCTTCACCCTTCCTCCAGCTTCAGCAGTGATTTAATTTTTTTTTGTATTAGCACCAGTATCTTAAACTCCCCCCATTGAAAACTGTAAAGTAACATCTTAGTAATTGTTGCAGTCTCTTGCAGTACTTCTGGCATTCTGAAAAAGTCCTTTTCTGTAGAAATTTCCCCGTGTCCGTCTGCGCTTCCTAAGCCACGGTCAGCAACGCTCTCAGACGCGTTCCCAGTGTAAACATTAAGCCGCTCTCTCAGCTGGCGAGTTTCTGTGTTTTTTTAGTAAAACCCCTCATTTCCGCAGAATTCTACGCCCTTTTCCCGTTCTTCCCAAGCCTTGCACAATCTTTCCTACGCCACTGGAGACCCCATAGAAGCCTACAAGTGTTTATAGTGTGTGTACCGCCGCATCCAGCCACCAGTACACACCAGGAGTTTCAGTATCTGCCTACTTGCTTCTAACCCCCCATCTACAATCAAAGTTAAGTAAACAGTGACTTGTCTAGCATTTCCTAAGAATTTGTGACATTATTTAATTGCCCTGCACCGGCAATTTCCTATTGTAAATGTCAGGTGACCGGAAGCCAGTTTCCCCTGGGTAACCTTGCTTGCTTGTTTACACCTTCGTGCCCGCCAGTATTGTCGTGTCGAGACGACACGCGGTAGGTGGCCGAGCGGATGTAAACAGCCTACCCAGAGGCTGTTTCAAACTGCGCGGCACTATGGTGCTGCCCTCTATAGGCCTATCAAGGTCGGGCTGGTCAGCCATGCTTCTCTCTCACTTACACGGCCTACCTCACTGAAGCAGCATCTCCCCCTACGAACTGGCTCCCGGTCCCCTCGCACTCTGTCCCCGTGTATTCCTACACCTTGCCATTAATAAACTGAGTCTAGTCATCGGCCGTATCTCTGCACCTACGCTACCATTCTACTGCCCAAAGTAAGCAGCCAAGAAGTTAGACTTAACACATACACACATCACCACTATCATACACACAGCACCCCTATCATACACTCAGCACCACGATCATACACACAACACTATCATACACTCAGCACTTCTATCATACACACAGCACGACTATCATACACACAGCACGACTATCATACACACAGCACGACTATCATAAACACAGCACGGCTATCATACACAACACGACTATCATGCACACAGCACGACTATCACACACACAGCACCACTATCATACACACAGCACGACTAGCATACACACAGCACGACTATCATACACACAGCACGACTATCATACACACAGCACGACTATCATACATACAGCACCAATATCATACACACTGCATCATTAGCATACACGCAACATGACTATCATACACACAGCACGACAATCATACACACAGCACGACTATCATACAAACAGCACCACTATCATACACACAGCACGACTATCATACACACAGCACGACTATCATACACACAGCACGACTATCATACACATAGCACGACTATCATACACACTGCACCATTATCATACACACATCACCACTATCATACACACAGCATCACAATAATACACACATCATCACTATAATAAACACATCATCACTATAATACACACAGCACGACTATAATACACACAGCATGACTATCATACAAACAGCACGACTATAATACACACATCGTCACTATCATACAAACAGCACGACTATAATACACACATCACACTATACTATACTACACACATCACACTATACTACACTACACACGTCACACTATATTACAATACACACGTCACACTTTACTACACTACACACGTCACACTTTACTACACTACACACATCACACTATACTACACTATACACATCACACTATACTACACTACACACGTCACACTATATTACACTACACACATCACACTTACTACACTACACACGTCACACTATACTACACTACACACATCACACTATACTACACTAAACACATCACACTATACTACGCTACACACATCACACTTTACTACAATACACACATCACACTATACTACACTACACACATCACACTATACTACACTACACACATCACACTTTACTACACTACACACATCACACTATATATACACTACACACATCATACTATACTACACTACACACATCACACTATACTACACTACACACATCACACTATACTACACTACACACATCACACTATACTACACTACACACATCACACTATACTACACTACACACATCGTACTTCACTATGCTACACGTCACACTAAACTACACACTTCACACTATACTACACTACACATATTACACTATACTACACACGTTACTCTATACACTACACGCATCACACTATTACACTACACACGTCACACTGTACTACACTATTATATATACAGCATCACTATAATACACACTGCATCACTATAATACACACAGCACTACTATCATACACACAGCACGACTATCATACACACACACGACTATCATACACACAGCACGACTATCATACCCACAGCACGACTATCATACACAGAGCACGAATATCATACACACATCACGACTATTATACACACAGCACGACTATCATACACACAGCACGACTATCATACACACAGCACGACTATCACAAACACAGCACGACTATCATAAACACAGCACGACTATCATACACAACACGACTATCATGCACACAGCACGACTATCACACACACAGCACCACTATCATACACACAGCACGACTAGCATACACACAGCACGACTATCATACACCATCACGACTATCATACACACAGCACGACTATCATACATACAGCACCAATATCATACACACTGCATCATTATCATACACGCAACATGACTATCATACACACAGCACCACTATCATACACACAGCACGACTATCATACAAACAGCACCACTATCATACACACAGCACCACTATCATACACACAGCACGACTATCATACACATAGCACGACTATCATACACACTGCACCATTATCATACACACAGCACCACTATCATACACACAGCATCACAGTAATACACACATCATCACTATAATAAACACATCATCACTATAATACACACAGCATGGCTATAGTACACACAGCATGACTATCATACAAACAGCACGACTATAATACACACAGCGTCACTATCATACACACAGCACGACTATCATACACACAGCACGACTATCATACACACAGCACCATTATCATACACACTGCATGACTATTATTCACACAACACGACTATCATACACACTGCACCATTATCATACACACAGCACCAATATCATACACACAGCACCACTATCATACAGCACCACAATCATACACACATCACTATTATGCAGCACCACTATCATTCACACAGCACGACTATCATACACACATCACGACTATCATACACATAGCACGACTATCATACACACTGCACCATTATCATACACACAGCACCACTATCATACACACAACATCACAATAATACACACATCATCACTATAATAAACACATCATCACTATAATACACACAGCACGACTATAATACGCACAGCACGAATATCATACACACAGCACCATTATCATACACACTGCATGACTATCATTCACACAACACGACTATCATACACACTGCACCATTATCATACACTCAGCTCATACACACAGCACCAATATCATACACACAACACAACTATCATACAGCACCACAATCATACACACAGCACCCCTATCATACACACATCACCGCTATCATACACACAGCATCACTAATATACAGCACCACTGTCATACACAGCACCACTATCATTCACACAGCACCACTATCATACACACAGCACTACTATCATACACTCATCACCACGATCATATACACAGCACCACTATCATACACACATCACCACTATCATACACACAGCACCCCTATCATACACTCAGCACCACGATCATACACACAACACTATCATTCACTCAGCACTTCTATCATACACACAGCACGACTATCATACACACAGCACGACTATCGTACACACAGCACGACTATCATAAACACAGCACGACTATCATACACAACACGACTATCATGCACACAGCACGAATATCACACACAGCACCACTATCATACACACAGCACGACTAGCATACACACAGCACGACTAGCATACACACAGCACGACTATCATACACACAGCACGACTATCATACACACAGCACGACTATCATACATACAGCACCAATATCATACACACTGCATCATTAGCATACACGCAACATGACTATCATACACACATCACGACAATCATACACACAGCACGACTATCATACAAACAGCACCACTATCATACACACAGCACGACTATCATACACACAGCACGACTATCATACACACAGCACGACTATCATACACATAGCACGACTATCATACACACTGCACCATTATCATACACACAGCACCACTATCATACACACAGCATCACAATAATACACACATCATCACTATAATAAACACATCATCACTATAATACACACAGCACGACTATAATACACACAGCATGACTATCATACAAACAGCACGACTATAATACACACAGCGTCACTATCATACAAACAGCACTACTATAATACACACATCACGACTATCATACACACAGCACGACAATCATACACACAGCACCATTATCATACACACTGCATGACTATCATTCACACAACACGACTATCATACACACTGCACCATTATCATACACACAGCTCATACACACAGCACCAATATCATACACACAGCACCACTATCATACAGCACCACAATCATACACACAGCACCCCTATCATACACACAGCACCGCTATCATACACACATCATCACTATTATACAGCATCACTGTCATACACACACACCACTATCATACACACAGCACCACTATCATACACACAGCACCACTATCATACACACAACACCACTATCATATACACAGCACCACTATCATACACACAACATCACTATCATACACACAGCACCACTATCATATACACAGCACCACTATCATACACACAGCACCACTATCATACACACAGCACCACTATCATACACACAGCACCACTATCATACACACAGCACCACTATGATACACAAAACATCACTATCATACTCACATCATCACTATTACATACTCATGTCAATATGATATTCACATCACTATGATACTAAAATCATTACTATAATTTTCACATCACTATAATACTCACATCATCACTTTAATTCTAACTATAATACACACAATATAACTATAATACTAACATTAGCACTGTAATTCTAACCTAACTATAATACACACAGTATAACTATAATACAAATATTACCCCTGTAATAAACACAGTATCAAACTATTGGATTCACATTGCAAGACTTGGATCAGTTCTTCTGGTCTAACGATACAATGGCAACAAGTACCGAGAGCTGTGTGGAGGAAATTACTCGGCAAATTACAGAGCTTTGCCGAGAGAGTGGGACGGATATCCTGACTGTAGATGACGTAAAGGCATTTCAGAACGGAGGTAAAACCACACTCCTGGGAGAAGGTGCCGCTGGCAGGTGCTGGCGAGTTCGGAGCCCCAGTCATGATTTTGTCATCAAAAAGTTCGTAGGTAGAGACCCATATGACGCCCTTTTGAAGGAATTGAAATGTCTGGTACTGGTTAAGGATGTCAAGGGAACTCAATCCCTTGTAGGAGTGGAAATCTTGAATCGATTACTCCTTACGAATTACGATGGTTTTTCCCTTTATGAGTATAGCAAACGGAAACTTCTGAACCAGGACAACATTTTAGACATAGTGGAAGGTCTGTGCCACACCGTCAAGCAACTTGGCTCTCATGGCATATCTCACAACGATATAAAAAATGATAATATCTGCGTTAAGAATACCGAACAAGGACTTAAAATAACATTAATTGATTTTGGAAAATTTTCCGAGAAAAATTGCATTATCTATAAATACCCTCTCAGTGAAAATCAGAAAATATACCTTGACTGGGTGGCACCAGAGGTGCCAGACAGCAAGCCTGCCACACCCACCTCTGATGCTTACAGCATCGCCATTCTCTTCCAGGAGCAACGAAAGTTCTTGAGAATGACCCTCCCTAAACGCATGCAAAAATGGATTACTGACTGCCTACAAAAGAGCCCAGAGGAGCGTCCTGGCCTAGAAGACTTGATTGATTTGATTGCAGCCAAAAAACGCAGAAGAAAACGTGAGTGGACTGAAGAAGAAGGCACCCAACCCCGTCAGAAAAAATCCTGTCACGGTAAGAAAAACTGAACAGTTTGAAAAAAAAAAAAAAAAAAAAAAAAAGGAACTCGCTGAGCAGCCACCTCCACGTGGTGAGTTCTGGGTGTTATATACAACTGTTATTACAACAGTGAAATATAACAGCTGAGAGCTGCTCACAATGAATACAATGAATATGTTTTCAGTGTCTGCAATATATATTCACCTCAAGACGTTGTGGAGTGGCGCAGTAGTAATGATGTGTATGATAGTGAAGCCCTTTGCATGATAGTGGTGCTGTGTGTATTATGGTGGTCCTGCTATGTGAATTATAGTGGGGCTGTGAGTATTATAGTGGTGCTGTGTGTATCATAGTAATGCTGTGTGTGTAATAGCAATGCAGTTGGTGCTATAGTGAGTTTAGTGTATTCTAGTGATTCAGAGTGGGTATATTAATGGTGCTGTGTATACTACAGTGGTGCTGTGTGTATTATAGTAGTGATGTGTGCATTATAGGGATTCCCTGTGTATTATAGTGGTGCTTCATGTATTATATTGGTCTTGTCTGTATTATACTAGTTCAGTGTGTATGATACCAGTTCTGTGTTTATGATAGTGGTGCTGTGTGTGTGACAGTTGTGCTGAGTGTATGATTTTGATGCTGTGTATATTACAGTGGTGTCGTGTGTATTATAGTAATGTTAAGTGTGTTATAGTGGTGCTCTGTGTATTTATGTTTGATGGTGCTGCTGTGTGCCTGATGATTGTGCTATGATAGTGATGCTGAGTGTATTACAGAGCTTCTGTGTGTATGAGAGCGGTGCTTTGTGTATTATAGTGATGATGTCTGTATGATATTGGTGATGTGTGTATTATAATGGTGATGTGTGAATTATAGTGAAACTGTGAATAATGTAGCAGTGCTGTGTATATTATGGAAATGTTGTGTGTATGATAGCGATGCAGTTGGTATTAAAGTGTGTTGCATGTATTACAGTGGTGGTGTGTGTATTACAGAAATATTGTTTGTATGGTACCAATGCAGTTGGTATTATAGTGTATTGTGTGTATTATAGTGTTATATTACGTACAGAGTAGTGATGTTAGGTACAAATTAGTGATGTTATGTACATAGTAGTGATGTGAGATACAAAGTAATTATGAGGTACAAATTAGTGACGTGAGGTACAGAGTAGTGACATGAGGTACAGAGTAGCTCCAACACCCATTCTATACTCTAGCTAAGCACCACCAACCATCCTATACTCTAGCTAAGCACCACCAACCATCCTATACTCTAGCTAAGCACCAACACCCATCCTATATTCTAGCTAAGCACCAACAACCATCCTATACTTTAGCTAAGCACCAACACCCATCCTATATTCTAGCTAAGCACCAACAACCATCCTATACTTTAGCTAAGCACCAACACCCATCCTATACTCTAGCTAAGCACCAACAACCATCCTATACTTTAGCTAAGCTCCAACACCCATCCTATATTCTAGCTAAGCACCAACAACCATCCTATACTTTAGCTAAGCACCAACACCCATCCTATACTCTAGCTAAGCACCAACAACCATCCTATACTCTAGCTAAGCACCAACACCTATCCTATACTTTAGCTAAGCTCCAACACCCATCCTATATTCTAGCTAAGCACCAACAACCATCCTATACTTTAGCTAAGCACCAACACCCATCCTATACTCTAGCTAAGCACCAACAACCATCCTATACTTTAGCTAAGCTCCAACACCCATCCTATATTCTAGCTAAGCACCAACAACCATCCTATACTTTAGCTAAGCACCAACACCTATCCTATACTCTAGCTAAGCACCAACAACCATCCTATACTCTAGCTAAGCACCAACATCTATTCTATACTCTAGCTAAGCACCAACACCCATCCTATACTCTAGCTAAGCACCAACACCTATCCTATACTCTAGCTAAGCACCAACACCCATCCTATACTCTAGCTAAGCACCAACACCCATCCTATACTCTAGCGAAGCACCAACACCCATCCTATACTCTAGTGAAGCACCAACACCCATCCTATACTCTAGTGAAGCACCAACACCCATCCTATACTCTAGCTAAGCACCAACACCCATCCTATACTCTAGCGAAGCACCAACACCCATCCTATACTCTAGCTAAGCACCAACACCTATCCTATACTCTAGTTAAGCTCCAACACCCATCCTATACTCTAGCTAAGCACCAACACCCATCCTATACTCCAGCTAAGCACCAACACCTATCCTATACTCTAGTTAAGCACCAACAACCATCCTATACTCTAGTTAAGCACCAACACCCATCCTATACTCTATCTAAGCACCAACACCCATCCTATACTCTAGCTAAGCACCAACACCCATCCTATACTCTAGCTAAGCACCAACACCTATCCTATACTCTAGCTAAGCTCCAACACCCATCCTATACTCTAGCTAAGCACCAACACCCATCCTATACTCTAGCTAAGCACCAACACCCATCCTATACTCTAGCTAAGCACCAACAACCATCCTATACTCTAGCTAAGCACCAACACCCATCCTATACTCTAGCTAAGCACCAACACCCATCCTATACTCTAGCTAAGCACCAACACCCATCCTATACTCTAGCTAAGCACCAACACCCATCCTATACTCTAGTTAAGCACCAACACCCATCCTATACTCTAGCTAAGCACCAACAACCATCCTATACTCTAGCTAAGCACCCACACCCATCCTATACTCTAGCTAAGCACCAACAACCATCCTATACTCTAGCTAAGCACCAACAACCATCCTATACTCTAGCTAAGCACCAACAACCATCCTATACTCTAGTTAAGCACCAACACCATTTTTTATACTCTAGCTAAGCTCCAACAACCATCCTATACTGTAGCTAAGCACCAACACCCATTTTTTTTATACTCTAGCTAAGCACCAACACCCATCCTATACTCTAGCTAAGCACCAACACAAATTCTATACTCTAGCTAAGCACCAACACCCATCTTATACTCTAGCTAAGCTCCAACACCCATCCTATACTCTAGCTAAGCACCAACAACCATCCTATACTCTAGCTAAGCACCAACACCCATCCTATACTCTAGTTAAGCACCAACACCCATCCTATACTCTAGCTAAGTACCAACATCCATCCTATACTCTAGCTAAGCACCAACACCCATCCTATACTCTAGCTAAGCACCAACAACCATCCTATACTCTAGCTAAGCACCAACAACCATCCTATACTCTAGCTAAGCACCAACACCCATCCTATACTCTAGCTAAGCACCAACACCCATCCTATACTCTAGCTAAGCACCAACACCCATCCTATACTCTAGCTAAGCACCAACAACCATCCTATACTCTAGCTAAGCACCAACACCTATCCTATACTCTAGCTAAGCACCAACAACCATCTTATATTCTCCCAGAACAAAATCATTAACTCTTCCTGTACTTTATTCCAACTTCATCACACATTTGACTCTTCATTCATTGTAAGTTTCTCATTTTTTCCCTACTTATTGCGTCATTTATTTATTTAATACGTCCTGTATATTTACATCATTTGTACTCTTAATTCTTCATATTCTCCTTGTATTATTCTCACTCCTTTCATATTCACATTCTTCAAATTCACTTTCAACTTTCTCTTTGTGTTTTTCTTCACTTTCATACACACTGCCTTCATACTAAATTTCATCACTCCCACTTCCTTAATTCTCAGTCCCTTCACACTCGCTTCTTTCACTCCTTGCCTTCATATTCACTTCTTTCATGTTATCTTGCGGTGCAACACATTGATCTTGTTATTACTTCTCCCGATAATGAAATACCGCGAGTAATTAATCATCTTCATCAAACATTTCCTCAAAATGTTCTCTTGATCTCTCTAAAACCTCTTGTCCCACGAGTTTCTTGACGTATTGAAATATATTGTGGTCTAATTCATATTGTGATTAATAGTAATATCTCTACATCACAGTTCATCACAACAGTTTAAGATTCGGGCAGTCACTTACACACAATACAACGTTCAGACATACACTTTTTCTGCTACATAACTGAAAAATATATTAATAAAGATACGTAGTATGACGTAAGCAGGACTAAAATTTACATTGAATAATGATGTCTGAGTGTCTTGGTGTACGTTCCTGGCTTTCTTGGTGGGTGTAATTTAAAGACAGACCTTTCTGTGTCTCCTCCTGTAATTCCTCCACCAGGAAAGTCTCGACCGTAGTTAGAAAAGACATAATTCCCATCCATCAAGGTCGCCTGGGACCTCCGGAAAGCGGGGAATGAAAGACATCCAGTAGACAGACGGATGAATTCCTGGACACAAGATCCTGGGAAGGACTGATGTAGGAAGCTAGAGGTGAGGATACTGAGAGAGACGAGGCAAGCCTTTGTGAAGTAAAGGGGAGACTCATCATACAAACTACAGGAAGATACATATGCAAGAAAATGTAAGATGGTACAAAGTTCCAAAATTGAAAAGAATTGTCAATGCAGGAGGTTTAGACTAAGGCTGCTTCCTTGTTAAAGTCGCTAGAGAAAAGTGGATTCAGCAATTTGAATTTCTGATTACAGAATCCTGTAGGTATAATCTGTAAATTTATTATAGGAGAAACTGTTGAATAAAGAAATGGATGGAAAGATGCATTTACATAGACTATGAGAAAACCTTTGCTAGTGCTATCAGAGATACAAAGATCACTGGTTTATATGCAGAAATACCAGAAATATAAACGTTACACTTATACACAGTAACACCAGAGCTGCAAAGATCACAATATTATACCTAGTAAAATTAGAAAAACAAATGTCACTCTTTTATATATAGTAATATTAAGGATACAACGATAGCCCTGTTATCCATAATATTAGATATATTAAGGTTACTCATACATAATAACACCGGTGATGCAAAGATTACAATGTTTAACACAATAACACCAGAAATTGATTGATAAGGAAGTTAATCATATAAACACATAGATCACACTTTTACATAAAAGAAAATACAGAAAAACTCAAATTTGAACATAAAAATCTATGACATTTAAATAGACGACTAAAATAAACAATAAATGGCTTCTCCATGGTAGTCTAGGTAGAGGAGTTCTTCTCTTCTGTCTGGACTATGTTTCTAGCCTTCCCGGGCGGATGTATTTACTGGGCGCAGATTTCTGTGTGTTCTCCCCTGTAATTACATCTTCTTGTATATACTGATATTTAAACACTTGTGTTGTAATATCGTATATGGGCAGTGCTCCATGGTGTTGCTGCATTTGAAGAGTTAAGTTCCTCTCTGAGGAAATGCTGTGTTTGGGGTTCACAGCTCTCAACGTCCCCCTCAAATGTTGGAGTTTAAATCCAGTTTTTCCATCCAGTATATGATAATATTTTGCTAAATGAGTGTAAGTATGGAACATATTTTCACACATTGTCAAGGAGTGCAACGACTGACATAGAACCATTGTAACGTGAAAAGTTTGTTCTCAAAAATTTCTTGTAATCTGCACTCTGCATTGTCTTGTTTTCATCCTCATAACAAGAACCACAATATTACTGAGACTTGATGTTTTTTTCAAAGTTTATTAAATGCTGTTATTTACACATTTAGTAGTAGCAGTACTAGTAGTAGCAGTACTAGTAGTAGCAGTACTAGTAGTAGCAGTACTAATAGCAGTAGTAGTAGAAGAAGAAGACGTAACTCTTGGTTACTGTGTAATGGTGGAGTTAATTTTTAAGGCGAACTCGTCCTAATACTTAAAGATGACACAAGTCACGTTCGTCTTTAATCGTCATTTTAGACACTATTAAACAGAATAAAGGCAGCTTCGTCATGTCTGAAATATTAGCACCAGTTCTTAGAAATCCACATAGCAACCAAGAGTTACCTCTGCTGCTACTACTACTAACACCACAACCATTACCACCAATAGCATGAACCTACTTATGCTTTTTCACATTATTTTGTTGCATATACTGGATATAACCTTTGCGTCCGTTTGTTGTTTGTATAGGTTTAACAAAGCAATAATGCGTCTGGTTAGTTGCACATGAGTCCTTTTTACCTAACATATTCTTGGTATTCTACCAACATTATTACAGAATTAATGATTTGTCCTCCATTCTGCGCTTAGAAATTAAATAAAAATCCCAACACTGATAAACTAGACTCAGAAACCGAGCCATAAATGGTAGTGAGAAGCTGTTTTCCAAATTATAAATATATTGTTTACTCTCACTGTATAAAGTCAATTAGAACAAATGATTGTTCTGTGTAAACAAGAGTTCTTGATGGTCCGTGTGGCTACGTACTGAACCTTGATGGTCTGCGTGGCTACGTACTTGACCTTGATGGTCCGTGTGGCTACGTACTGAACCTTGATGGTCCGCGTGGCTACGTACTGAACCTTCAAAAGTATGACACAATACACTACATAAAAACATTCATCATTACAAATGCAAAAGAAAAAAAAAATCTCGGGGGATGAAAATAAAAACTGTTAACTTGGATGATTCGATCTCTTGATAATAAGAATTTTGGTGGTGGCTGCCACAACCTGGCCAGTACGACTGTGTTTATGTCTCTGATACTGTTGCTATGTACTGTGATGTATGAATGTTAACATATATTAAACAATAAATGTTGTGGTGCACTATGTTACAGAGATATATGGCACAAAGGCGGTAAGTAATGAAAAACACAATTGCAGAGAAGGTAACTATTGAATGAAGAAGTTTGTTTCACAGGTGAAAGTTTCTCTCTGCTGTTATGTGTTTTTCAACACCATACGTTGTGTTGTGATGTGTATAAAGTCTGTCTGCTACACCACAGTTAATAACACTGTATGTAACTTGTTCACAACCAGTTAACACAATTTTGATCTCTAAAATTATAATTATTACTCTTCTTCTTCTTCTTCTTCTTCTTCTTCTTCTTCTTCTTCTTCTTCTTATTATTATTATTATTATTATTATTATTATTATTATTATTATTATTATTATTATTATTATTATTATTATATTATTATTATTATTATTATTATTATTATTATTATCATTTGCTATCTTTATAACAAATTAATTTAATATTCATCGAGTTTCTCATTCTCATTATAAGAAATATTGTTTATTGTAGCTGATATATTGACAATATCCTGGAGGTCATGCCAATCACAACCTCCTGGAGGTCATGCCAATCACAACCACTTGGAGGTCATGCCAATCACAACCTCCTGGAGGTGATGTAAATCACAACCTCCTGGAGGTCATGCCAATCACATCCTCCTGGAGGGCATGCCAATCACAACCTCCTGGAGGGCATGCCAATCACAATCTCCTTTAGGTCATGCCACTCACTACCTCCTGGAGGTCATGTCACTGACAACATCCTGGAGGTCATTCACTCACAACATCCTGGAGGTCATGCCACTCACAACATCTTGGAGGTCATGCCACTCAAACATCCTGGAGATCATGCCACTCACAACATCCTGGAGGTCATGCCACTCACAACATCTTGGAGGTCATGCCACTCAGCCCCTTCAGCCCCCCTGAGGGACTTGAGGAACTCAATCCTCCTGGAAAGAGCAAATGGCATCTTGTTTCCTGGTCAACAGTTTAATTTAAACCAGATGCAGTACTAGCATGTACCAGATCGCAGTCAAGTCATCTCCTTTTGCACCACAGTGTTCTTTCCAATATGAGTGACAGTGAAATGAGAAAAAAGGACTCTCTTTACCTTGGCAGGAAAATTACAGGAAAACCCTGCACACTTTACTTACAATGTGGGACAATAATAAATTGTTGTCTATTACTAGATTGAATACTGTTGCAGTGTTTAGCAAGGAAGAGTTCCAACGCTGAATTCAGCAAATCCTTTGTAAGGAGGGCAAAGCGAGGGCTGAGGGTGCTACGCAGGGCAGATTGGCTTCAGGAGACAAACGGGAAACATGTGTTTTGCACGGTCATTTCCCTAAACAAAGGAACAGTGCGTTCTACCACATTCATGGTAGAACTATGACACAGTGAATCGTGATTTTCCTGTTGTGAAATACCGTGAAACAAAAACTAACCTTGATTAGTGCTGTGGAACCACGTTGGGTGAGAGTCAGTGCAACCGTGAGACACTACTACTTCAATCAAGACAATGATACCGGAATGATTTTTCCTACCACAAGCCAAGGAAAACCTTTCAGATCAGATACAAATACCCAGGTAAGTCTAGTCAGTTACGCACATAGGTCGGCTGCAGCAGATAGGGCGTATCGTGTCCGTGATACATGGGCCATTAAGCCCAAACAAGTAAGTGTTTCATTCAGCATTACATTCAAGTGAAATGTTGAAATATACGCTCCTTTGGGGCAATTATGTATTTATGCTTACTTATCCTTCTCAGCTACAGGCTGTAGACTAGCTGTTTCACGTTAGAGGAGCCATTTTGGGTGCAGCTGCAGAAAAGCTGAGAGAGCATCGAAGCTAAGTATCTTTTATTCGTGTATTTATAGATACATAGCTTAGTAATAATGTTCCCCAGAGCCCTTACAGCACCAGAGGGTGCTGGTGTAGTCGTGGAGGACAAGGCACCAGATGGGGCTGGTGTTGTCTTGGAGGACAGTGCACCAAGTGGAGTTAGTGGCCCTGGGGATGAAACAGGCAATGACAATGTTATGAAATTTACAGAGCTACAAAGTAGCAATACTGCTGGAGATGGAACAAAAGGGGATTTATGCCTTGGGGAATAGTGTTGACATATTACCAGTTAAAACTGGTGGAAGCACTACATCCATACAGGGGCTGTAGGCAGTAGGGGAAACAGAAAAAAATGCACCAGAAGGGAATGTAGTCACAAAAAATACTGGTCAAAAAATCCAATCTATGCCTTGGGAATCTGCAGGCATGGTACGCTGAGGTCAGTGGTCAGTACGCTGAAGTCAGTGGGGATTAGCGTGGGGTGTTACCGAGCACCATGGCTTGTTGTAGTGCTTTAGAATCACTGGTTAAAGTGTTGAAGAAGGAGATTCTACCTCTTCAGGAGGAAAATAGGAGGCTGAAGCTCCGCCTAGATGGGTTTGGGAGTGAATGTGAGATGGTTGGAGCTGGTAAGGAGGGAAAGGTTACCAGCAGTGAGTTGGAGAGTGACAGCCGCTTTAAGTGGCAAGTGGTTCACAATTCAGGAAGAAGGAAGATAAGGAAGGTTAATAAAGAAAATGTGAATGTAGGAAATCGATTCTCTGTTCTCCAGGACAAGTGTACTTCAGTGGTTAGTGAGGTTAAAGGTACCACTGACTCCCCTGCTAATCAAGGTAAGAATATTCTGATTGTGGGAGACTCTCAGGTAAGATATATGGACTGTCCTTTTTGTAACAGAGATAGGAAGGTCAAACAGAGAGTGTGCCTCCCAGGAACTGGTGTTGGTGACATAGTCAGCAGGTTGGATAATATTATGTCAGGTAATTGGAACAAGCATATTATCTGTCTTTGTGCTGGTGGAAATGACATCGGGAAGGGCAGAAGACAGGAGCTGCTGGATAAGTACAGGTCCGCCATAGATGTAGTCAGGTATAAGGGAAGGATCCTAATCATATGTAGCATTTTGCCTAGAAGAGGAGTAGGCAATGAATGGATGTCTAGGGCAATTGGTATAAATTGCTGGCTAGACAGGTAATGCAAAGACTTGCAATCCCATTCATTGATAACTGGGACAAATTCTATGGCAAACGTGATACGTATGCAAGGGATGGGATTCATCTCTCTGGGGCTGGGGTGGTTGCATTAGCCAATTCGATTGAGGGGGTCATTGATGACTTGCCTAGGTCTTTGAACTGATAGATTATAGAGGTATGGGTGTTTGTGGGAAGCAATCAGGCTGCAGTACTAGGGATGAAAACAGCAGTTATTACCAGGATACCTCAGGGATATGTTTAAATGACGATATTCAAAATAAAGTTGCTAGTAAATGCTAGTAAGGGGGTCTGGTGGTCTGGTGGCTAAAGCTCTCGCTTCACACGGCGAGGGCCTGAGTTCGATTCCCAGCCAGGGCAGAAACATTGGGCGTGTTTCTTTACACCTGTTGTCTATGTTCCCCATCAGTAATATGGGTACCTGGGTGTTAGTCGACTGGTGTGAGTCGCATCCTAGGACACTGACCTAATCTGCCCGAAATGCTCAGCATAACAAGGGACTTTCTATATAGTAGTATGTCACTGATGTCAGCTAGGCCTGTATACCATGTACATGTACTTGTAGTAAATAAAGATATAAAGATATTATTATTAAAGCAATTGTTCAACAAATAAAGAGAGATAGTAGAGGGCAACGAGTGACTAGCTCCCTTAAGTTTACTATACAAATAGTATTAATGCCAGCAAACAAAGTCTCCCTAAATTCCCTCAATATATTAACATTTATCCTTTCAAACATACAGGGTCAAAAGTCATCAATAAACAACAAAATACCTTATATCAAGGGACTGCTCACTTACTCAAATGCAATGTTTGTGGCTTTCACAGAGACACACATAAAGGAACACCTTGACAACGAAATATGGATCCCAGGTTATAACCTATTCAGATGTGACAGCCAAAACATGCAACAAGGGGGGGAGGGGGGGTTGGCCTGTACATCACAGAGTCGCTCATTTGCTCAGAACTACTGAAAACCTTAAATGTTGTAGTTGAAGTTCTGGCAGTAAAGATCGAAAACCAAAACCTTGTCATTGTGGCTGGATTCAAGCCTCCAGATGCAGCTTCCCAGCACTGTCTGGAACAGCTTCAGAAAATTGACCGCTGTCTGGAAAATCTTCCAACTCCTGTACCAAACATCTTGCTACTGGGGAATTTCAACTTGAGACACCTAAAATGGAGGAGTGAAGCAAATAATATTTTAGCAGAGATCACCCCAGGAGGCAGCGCAGATGAAAAATCATAAACACGTTAGCTATTAAATCTCTGCACCAAATTCACCTTAAACCAGCAAATAATAGAGCCAAAAAGACTAGAAAATACACTGGACCTCATCTTCATTAACAAAGACGATCACATGCGTAATATAACAGTATCAAAGACAATACACTCTGATTACAATATAATAGAGGTACAGACATGTATACGCAGGGCTCCTGACCTGCAAAATGTGATCACTTATGAGGGTGCCTTCACAAAATTCAACTTCAGTAACAAAAACATACACTGGGAACAAGTCAACTATGCCCTAAATGAAACAAGCTGAGAAGATATCCTTAACAACAGAGATCCCAACCTTAGCCTAAAAATAATTAACTGTGGCACTTGAGGTCTGCTCAAGAAATTCGAAGGGAAATTCGAAGGGAGGAACTGGTCAGCGAAATAACAAATATCGAACTTAAGGTTAAGGAATCTCAGCCATAAATGAAGCTGAAAGAAACCCAAAATACTTCTTTTTGTATGCCAATTCTAAGACGAAAACAACATCCAGTATTGGACCCCTGCTTAGACGAGATGGGACCTACACAGATATCAAAAAAAAATAATGAGATACTGAAGTCCCAATTCGATTCAGTGTTCAGCGAGCCGTTAACCAGACTAAGGGTCGACAATCTAAATGAATGTTTTATGACCGAGACTCATAATTCGGCCATTTCAAAAAACTCTGATATTATCCTAACACATCAAGACTTCGAAAAAGGAATTAATAACATGTCCATGCACTCTGCCCCAGGCCCGGACTCGTGGAATTCCGTGTTCATTAAGAACTGCAAGAAGCCCCTGTCGCGTGCCTTCAGCATTCTATGGAGAGGGAGCATGGACACAAGATTCATCCCACAATCACTAAAAACAACAGATATAGCCCCACTCAACCAATAGCGCTAACTTCCCATATCATAAAAATCTTTGAAAAGGTTCTAAGAAGCAAGATCGCTATCCACATAGATACCCAACAATAAATAACAAAAATGCACAATACCGTGACTGGAACAATACACACACAACCCGCACATAGAATAGAGGAGCTTACGACGTTTTGGTCCGACTTGGACCATTTGCAAAATCACACAACACAGGGCAACACGGATTTAGAGGAGGTCACTCCTGCTTGTACCAGCTACTGGACCACTGTGACAAGGTCCTGGATGCTTAGGAGGATAAACAAAATGCAGATGTATTATACTCAGGGTTTGCGAAAGCCTTTGACAAGTGCGACCATGGTGTAATAGCGCACAAAACGCGTGATAAAGGAATAACAGGAAAAGTTGGTAGATGGATCTATAACTTCCTAACAAACAGAACACAAAGAGTAATAGTAAACAGAGTAAAGTCTGAAATCGCTCCCATCCTGTTCCTCATCCATATCTGATATAGACAGAGATGTAAGCAACAGTTCCGTGTCTTCCTTTGTGGATGACACCTGAATTGCCATGACAGTGTCCTTCATCGAAGACACTGCAAGACTCCAGGCGGACATCAACCAAATCTTTAAATTGACCGAAAAAAAACAATATGAAGTTCAATGAAGAGAAATTTCCACTACTTAGATATGGAAAACTTGAGGAAATAAAAACTGTATCAGGGTATAAAACAAATTCTAACCGCAGAAAAGAAGGACCTGGGAGTTATAATGACAGAGGCTCTCACCTTCAAAGACCACAACAATGTATCTACCTCATCTGCTAGGAAAATGATAGGAAGGACAAGGATAACCTTAAAAACTAGGGACACCAAGGTCATGATCATTCTATTCAAATGCTTGTTCTTTGTGGGCTGGAATACTGCTGTACCCTAGGAAAATCCTAGAGGTACCAAACTTGCACACGAAAATCACTCCCTACAAAAGCAAAAGACTCGGAAGGAGATGCAACATTCCCTCATTGAAAAGCAGGGAAGCCATGAGTACGCTAAGATAACACACAATAAGACTGTTCAACTGCCTCCCAGTGTACATAAGGTACCAATAGACCACTGGATGTCTTCAAGAAGGCGCTGGACAGGCACCTAACGTCAGTACCTGACCAGCCGGACTGTGGTTCGTACATCAGTTTACGACGTACGAACCACAGCCTGATCCACCACGAGGGCTAGTCTCAGATAGGGCCGCGAGGGCGTTGACCTCCGAAACCCCTCTCCAGGTATACTTCAGGTATGCAAACCCGGAAGTGGATTTTTTTAGTACCAATAAATTTCAACAATTATCTAGAACATCTTGTGGAAATTTTGTCAAGGCTAATAACCAAAGCCAGTATGGTATCAGGGGAAAGCGAACACAATTTTGAAGTTCCCACACTAATTAGCCACGCCTTAACACCACTTATTACACAACAATGAGGGAGAGGAACCGGTTGCCTGAATATGTCAAGACCAGGATTAGTATAAACCAGTTTAGGAAAAAGAGATAAAAACTTCGTAATGAACGAAACTACTTGGAAGGAAGAATGTGATTATTCGTGTAATTAATTTGGTAAATAAGTTCATTTAGGTACAGGTACACATAAGTACAATTATCATACATAGTATCATTTACTTAGGATAACCCAAAAAAGTCAGACAAGGTTACTTATTTCTATTACATTGAACTGATCTTTTCTTTTTAGTACTTATGCAATTATTTTTCATGTAGTAAATTTACTCAGCATATTTTTTTTTTTTTTTGTATTTCTTTAAACAGTCATTCATTTTCAGAATCTCATATTCACTGACTAAAAGTTAGGTTAATCATTAAGTATTGAAAGAACCTCTATGGAAGAAAAAGTCACTTTGTTTGACTTCCAGGGTTATCTTAGGCAAGTTAAACGTAAGTTACTGTGTAAGACAATTGTAATCATCCAGAAATTGTGCAATTGTGCCTAAATAAACTTATTGACTTGGTGAATATAATAAATATGCCTTACCGTCATGTAATCGTTTTCTTTGTCGATGTAATCTGAAAATAGAGAAAACGATGCAACTACCACACGTTCTCATGTAATAATTATATATATGTCGTGCGGAATAGGTATAATTGGTCAATTAGCAGGAACTCATTTAAAATTAAGTCCTTCCTAAAAATTTTCTCTTATACGTTTAAATATATATTTTTTCATTTATGTTAAGGTAAAAATTAATAGTTTTGTTCCAAAAGAACCTTAGAAAACTTACCTAACCTTATTATAACAATCACAATTTAATTTAGCCTAATCCAACTAAATATATTTCATATAAGTTTACAATAATTTAATAATAAACGAACACAATGAAATATATTTTTTTCGTTAGGTTCAGAATGATTTTTGCGAAGTTATTGCATACACAAATTTTTGATTGGGAGGAGAGAGAGAGGTCAGTGTTTATTCATGGGCTTCAGGAGAGCGAGAGGAGGACGCACAATGAAAGATGGCAGAAAGAAAAACAGGAGATTGAAAACATCATCAAAGAAATAGGCAAGGAGGACATGACTGAAGGGAAAAATCGTCTGGTCAATCTGATTTTTAAGACAGAAATGGAGCAAAACAGGATCCTGCAAGAGAAACCATGGCTGAAGGAATCGTCAACATACAAGAGGGTTTTCCTAGACCGAGACAGAACAAAAACAGAACGACAGCAGCTGAGGGAAAGGACATAGATGCAAAAGGGGCTAGGAAGAGAGACAAGGACAGAATCAGCAGATGACAACCAGAGCAGGGCAGAGCAATATACCCAAGCACACACAGAACCACCCCTAGAATCCCACAACCAAATATGTTATCCTGACACAAACCACAATCCACACTTACAGCTCCCACCCCACGCTACACCGTAGAATCCCACAGCACACCGCAAGGTCCCCCACTCTCACAGACCTTCCAAAACACAGTGTTTGAGAGGAAACTGAAGGTACACCAACCCTGATGGAATAACGAATAAGTGGGAGGAATGACATGAAAGAGTCACAGGAATGATAACAGATGCCATCTTTCCAACAGGATATCAGATCCTGAGGAAAGACAAAGGGAACAGAGAGGAGGAGGAGTGGCACTGCTCCTCAAAAACCAATGGGATTTTGATGAGATGGAGAGAGGAGACAGAGGAGAAGCAAGAGACTGCATAATAGGAACACTTCAGTCTGGAGGTCTCAAGGTGGTAATTGCAGTGATGTATAACCCTCCACAGAACAGCAGGAGGCCAAGGCAAGTGTATGATGAGAAGTAATAGGGCGATGGTTGACACACTAGCTGAGGTGGCCAGAAGGGCTCATGCGAGCAGGACAAAGCTACTGATCATGGGTGACTTCAACCACTAGGAAATCGACTGGGAGAACCTGGAGCCACATGGGGGCCCAGAAACGTGGAGGGCTAAGATGATGGAGGTGGTGCTGGAAAACCTCATGTACCAACACTTAAGGGAGAGGAGAGGTGAACCAGCAAGACTGGAACTAGTATTCACCTTGAGTAGTGCAGACATTGAGGACATCACATATGAGAGACCCCTCGGGGCCAGTGATCACGTGGTTCTGAGCTTCGAATACATAATAGAGTTACAAGTGGAGAGGGAAGGAGGAAAGGCAGGACGAATGAAGCCAAACTAAAAGAGAGGGGACTACACAGGCATGAAAAATTTCCTACACAGGGTCCAGTGGGACAGAGAACTGGCAGGGAAGTCAGTAAACGAGATGATGAGATATGTGACAACAATATGCAAGGAAGCTGAGGAAAGGTTTGTACCCAAGGGTAACAGAAATAACGAGAAAGCCAGGATAAGCCCTTGGTTCACCCAAAGGTGTAAAGAGGCTAAAACCAAATGTGCTAGAGAGTGGAAAATGTATGGAAGGCAAAGGTCCCAGGAGAATAAGGAGAGAAGTTGTAGAGCCAGAAATGAATATGCACAGGTAAGAAGGGAGGCCCAACGACAATATGAAAATGACATAGCAGCAAAAGCCAAATCTGTCCCGAAGCTGTTGTACAGCCACATCAGGAGGAAAACACCTGTCAAGGACCAGGTAATCAGGTTAAGGAAGAAAGGAAGGAGGAGAGATCACAAGAATCGACCGCGAAGTATGTGAGGAACTCAACATGAGATTCAAAGTGTTCACAGAGGAGACAGAAGGGCCTCCAGAAAGACAGATAGGTGGGGTACACCATCCAGTGTTGGACACAATACATACAACCGAGGAAGAAGTGAAGAGGCTGCTGAGTGAGCGATATACCTCAAAGGCGATGGGGCCGGATAATATTTTTCCATGGGTCCTGATAGAGGGAGCAGAGGCGCTATGTGTACCTCTAACAACAATATTCAACACATCAATCGAAACAGGGCGACTACCTGATGTATGGAAGATAGCAAATGTAGTCCCAATTTTTAAAAAAAGAGATAGACACGAAGCATTAAAATACAGACCAGTGTTACTGACATGTATAGTATGCAAAGTCATGGAGAAGATTATCTGGAGAAGAGTGGTGGAACACCTAGAAAGGAATGAGCTTATCAACGACAGCATGCACGGTTTCAGGGACGGGAAATCCTGTGTCACAAACCAACTGGAGTTCTATGACAGGGTGACAACAGTAAAAGAAGAGAGGGAGGGGTGGGTAGATTGCATTTTCTTGGACTGTAAGAAGGCGTTTGACACAAGGCGTTTGACACAAGAGATTAATGCAAACGCTGGAGGACCAGGCAAGGATAACAGGGAGGGCACTACAATGGATCAGGGAATACCTGTCAGGATGACAACAGCGAGTCATGGTACGTGGCGAGGAGTCAGAGTGGGCGCCTGTGACGAGGGGGTTCCACAGGGGTCAGTCCTAGGACCGGTACTGTTCCTGGTATTTGTGAACGACATGATGGAAGGAATAGACTCCGAAGTGTCCCTGTTTGCAGATGATGTGAAGTTGATGAGAAGAATAAAATCGGATGAGGACCAGGCAGAACTACAAAGGGATCTAGACACACTGCAGGCCTGGTCCAGCAACTGGCTCCTGGAGTTCAATCCTACCAAGTGCAAAGTCATGAAGATTAGGGAAGGACAAAGAAGACTGCAGACGGAGTACAGTCTAGGGGGCCAGAGACTACAAACCTCACTCAAGGAAAAATATCTTGGGGTGAGTATAACACCAGACACATCTCCTGAGGCGCACATCAAACAAATATCTGCTGCAGCATACGGGCGCCTAGCAAACCTAAGAACAGCATTCCAACATTTTATTAAGGAATCGTTCAGGACCCTGTACACTGTGTACGTTAGGCCCATATTGGAGTATGCAGCACCAGTTTGGAATCCATACCTAGCCAAGCATCATTCCACCAATCGCTCTTCTTCCTTCCTGCACCCACTTTCCTATAACCACAAACTTCTGCTGAACTCTCTAACACTCTATTCTTGAACTTACCCCCCTACCTCTTCTACCCCATTGCCTATTCTCTCAGTAGCCCATCTGTCCTCCAACAGTTGTTTATATCTTTCCCTAACCGCTTGCTGTTTCCATTCTCCTTGTATCCCATCTACCTTTTACTCTCACTGTTGCTACAACTAAAAAGTGATCTGATATATCTGTGGCCCCTCTATAAACATGAAGTCTTTTATCTACCAATATGTAGTCCAATAAACTACTGTCATTTCGCCCTACATCATATCTTGTATACTTATTTATCCTCTTTTTTTCTTAAAATATATGTTAACTATAACCAAACCCCTTTCTATTCAAAGTTCAATCAAATGCTCCCCATTATTATTTACACCTGGTACCCCAAACTTACCTACCACACCTTCTCTAAACGCTTCTCCTACTTTAGCATTTAGGTCCCCTACCACGATTACTCTCTCACTTGGCTCAAAAGTTCCTACACACTCGCTTAACATCTCCCAAAATTTATCTCTCTCCTTTACACTCCTCTCTTCTCCAGGTACATACACACTTATTATGACCCACTTTTCACATCCAACTCTTATTTTAATCCACACAATCCTTGAATTTATACATTTATGTTCCCTCTTCTCTCTCCATAACTGATCCTTCAACATTATTGCTACCCCTTCCTTAGTTCTAACTCTCGCAGATACTCCTGACTTAATCCCATTTATTTCTCCCCACTGAAACTCGCCTACCCCCTTAAGCTTTGTTTTGCTTAGGGCTAAGACATCCAACTTCTTTTCATTCATAACATTAGCAATCATCTCTTTTTTATCATCTGCACTACATCCACACACATTCATACATCCCAATTTTATAAAGTTTTTCCTTATCTTGTTTTTAGTAATTTATGCAGAAGGGGTTACTAGCCCATTGCTCCCGGCATTTAGTCGCTTCTTACGACACGCATAGCTTACGGAGGAAGAATTCTGTTCCATTTCTCTATGGAGATAAACAGAAATAAACAAGAACAAGAACTAGGAAGAAAAATAGAAGAAAAACCCAGAGGGGTTTGTATATATATGCTTGTACATGCATGTACTCACCTAGTTGTACTCACCTAATTGTGGTTACAGAGGTCGAGTCGTAGCTCCTGGCCCCGCCTCTTCACTGGCCTCTACTGGGTCACTCTACCCGCACCATGAGCTTCATCATACCTCTTCTTAAAGCTATGAATGGATCCTGCCTCCACTACATCGCTTCCCAAACTATTCCACTTCCTGACCACTCTGTGACTGAAGAAATACTTCCTAACATTCCTGTGATTCATTTGAGTCTTCAACTTCCAACTGTGTCCCCTTGTTGTTTTGTCCCATCTCTGGAACATTCTGCCTCTGTCCACCCTATCTATTCCTCGCAATATTTTGTATGTCGTTATCATGTCTCCCCTCACCCTCCTGTCCTCCAGTGTTATCAGGCCTATTTCCCTTAACCTTTCTTCATAGGACATATTACTTAGCTCCGGGACTAGTCTTGTTGCAAACCTTTGCACTTTCTCTAGTTTCTTTACGTGCTTGGCTAAATGTGGGTTCCAAACTGGTGCTGCATACTCCAATATGGGCCTAACGTACACAGTGTACAGGTTCCTGAACGATTCCTTATTAAGACGTCGGAATGCTGTTCTTAGGTTTGCTAGGCGCCCGTATGCTGCAGCAGTTATTTGGTTGATGTGCGCCTCAGGAGATGTGCCTGGTGTTATACTCACCCCAAGATCTTTTTCCTTGATGGAGGTTTGTAGTCTCTGTCCCCTAGACTGTACTCCGTTGCGGTCTTCTTTGCCCTTCCTCAATCTTCATGACTTTGCACTTGGTGGGGTTGAACTCCAGGAGCCAATTTCTGGACCAGGCCTGCAGCCTGTCCAGATCCCTTTGTAGTTCTGCCTTGACCTCGTCGTCCGATTGAATTCTTCTCATCAACTTCACTTCATCTGCAAACAGGGACCTAAGTGTAAGTAGAAGTAGCAAGACATACCTGCAACCTTGCATGTTTATGAGACAGAAAAAGACACCAGCAATCCTACCATCATGTAAAACAATTACAGGCTTATGTTTCACACTCATTTGGTAGGACGGTAGTTCCTCACTGGGTGGTTGCTGTCTAACAACCGACTACCTATTCCATCAAATTCAAAATACCGTCCAATAAGCCTGACGTCTATAGACGGCGAAATATTAGAATCAATTATACCCGATATTATTAGAAGTCACCTTGACCATCATAATGGTTGATCTGGACAATTAATAAAAGAGTGGGGATCCCAGAGCTGCAACATCTTGAATTGCTAGTTCGCTGGTTGAGAGAGAGTGCCATTCTAACATAATCGGCACACGCCGATTATGTTACAATGTCACATTGCTATGTGCCCATTGTATTACAATGGCCATTGTAACATAATCGGCCGCTTATGTTACAATGGCCGATTATGTTACAATGTGTGTGTATTCACCTTTTATTGGGTGCAGGGGTCCAGTCTTGGCTCCTGGTACCGCCTCTTCGCTAGTCGCTACTAGGTCCACTCTCTCCCTGCTCCAAGAGCCTTGTTGTATCTCTTTCATTACTTCACTCTCCAGATTGTTCCGCTTCCTTACAACTCTAAGACTGAAGAAATATTAGGAAATGTTAGGAAACATTTTTTCCCATTGTTCATGTGTCCCATCTATGAAACAATCTGGCCCTCTCCACCTCCCTATCCCTCCTCTCCTTCACTGTCGTCAGGTTGAGTTCTCTTAACTCCGGGACTAGTCTTGTTGCAAAATTTTGCACTTTGTCCAGTTTCTTGACGTATTTGACCAGGCGTGGGTTCCATATTTGTGCTGCATACTCTAGTATGGGCCTGATGTAAGCGATGCACACTATAGTCAATGACTCCTTACTTAGATGTCAAAACGTTATGCTGCAGCGGTTATTTGGTTGATGTGCGCCACAGATGTGCTCGGTATGATGCTCACACCAAGATCCTTTTCCTTGAGTGAGTTTTGCAGCCTTTCACCCCTTAGGCTGTACTCCGACTTAAGTCTTCTTTCGTGACTTTGCACTTGGTGGGGTTGAACTCCAGAAACCATTTGTCGGACGAGACTTGCAGCCTTTCAAGGACCCCTCGTAGACTCATCAGATCATCGTCCACTTGTACTCTCCTCGTAGACTCATCTGATCATCGTCCACTTGTACTATCCTCGTAGACTCATCAGATCATCGTCCACTTGTACTATCCTCGTAGACACATGAGATCATCGTCCACTTGTACTATCCTCGTAGACTCATCAGATCATCGTCCACTTGTACTCTCCTCGTAGACTCATCTGATCATCGTCCACTTGTACTATCCTCGTAGACACATGAGATCATCGTCCACTTGTACTCTCCTCGTAGACTCATCTGATCATCGTCCACTTGTACTATCCTCGTAGACTCATCAGATCATCGTCCACTTGTACTCTCCTCGTAGACTCATCTGATCATCGTCCACTTGTACTATCCTCGTAGACTCATCAGATCATCGTCCACTTGTACTCTCCTCGTAGACTCATCTGATCATCGTCCACTTGTACTATCCTCGTAGACACATCAGATCATCGTCCACTTGTACTCTCCTCGTAGACTCATCAGATCATCGTCCACTTGTACTCTCCTCGTAGACTCATCAGATCATCGTCCACTTGTACTCTCCTCGTAGACTCATCTGATCATCGTCCACTTGTACTATCCTCGTAGACTCATCAGATCATCGTCCACTTGTACTCTCCTCGTAGATTCATCTGATCATCGTCCCTTGTACTATCCTCGTAGACACATCAGATCATCGTCCACTTGTACTCCTCGTAGACTCATCAGATCATCGTCCACTTGTACTCTCCTCGTAGACTCATCAGATCATCGTCCACTTGT